>VZUI01036097.1:0-53554 GCA_013401135.1 Cettia cetti | reverse complement strand
GCATTGATGAGCCATTAGCAGCAGATAAGGGAAACACTGCCCCACCTGGTTTCAACAGCTCATGAAGATGGTGATAGAATACATACTGTGGGCACATCTTATGTTTTAACCTAGGACAGACTCCAAGGCCAGCTGTTCCAAAATCTGTCTTAGTCCAGCTGCTGGAAAAATCCCTACTGTGCCTATTCCTGTAGCAACCTCAACCCCAGTTAGCTGGGGAGGAGGAAGGCAATGTGGTGAATGTGCTGATCGTGTTTGTGGTGAGTGCTGTGTGAGTTTATGAGGTGTTCTCTGTGTTCTTTGTGGCTGTTTGTGTATTTGTGTGTGCACTTTTTGGGGATAGATGTTCAGCTTGATTGCTGCTGGAGCAGGGGTCACAGTGTCACAGCAGCCCCACAGGTGCATGGAAGGAACTTACTCCTGAACCCCTGAACTTATCCTGCCTACCTTTATCTGTGCACAAAATGCAGAAGACAAGATGGGTTCCCAGAGGATTAACCCAAAGTACACCACTGTCACACATGTATCATGTCTTTAATTTGAAAAAGAGTAGGCTTAGATTAGATACTGGGAATAAATTATTTTCCGTGAGGGTGATGAGGCCCTTGAACAGGCGATGAGAGAAGCTGTTGACACCCCATCCCTGAAAGTGTTCAAGGCCAGTTTGGATGGAGTTTTCAGCAGCCTGGTCTAGTGGAAGGTCCATGGCAGGGGGCTGGAACTGGATGAACTTTGAGTTCCTTCTAACCCAAACCATTCTGTTATTCAAGGATTCAATCACAGCTTTGTGATGGCCTGACTGCTCTGACTTGGACCTGTGTGGTCAGGAGCTGAAGATGTTCATTGCTTTTTTGCTGCAAACTCAAATGCCAAGTCTTCCACTGGGGGGGCTGTGATGAAGGAATCGTCCCATGGATACAAAGCTTTGCCACGGTAATTTTGTTCTGCACTCATGGCAGCAATGGAGCAGTACCTATTTAACCCATTTTCCCATGTTGAAAGGCACCCTGGTTTTTTGTGGGTTCTGGGTTGTTTTTTTTTTTTGTGTTTTTTTTTTTTTTTTTTTTTTTTTTTTTTTTTTTTTTTTTTTTGCTGGACAGCATTTACAGGTTGTTTACATCATTCTTCCTCTATTATCCACCTTTTCCTTGTTTTATTGCTGGATCTTTGATGCTGTATGAAATCAATTTTGCAAGGCTCTAAAAGGCGGTTAAAAGGTGAACCATAATTGATTTCCCCCTGCCACCACCACCAAAGGCAGGTAACTGGACAAAACCCCTCCTTGGCAATGATCATTACATTCTGAGAGTGTTAATGCCATTTCTTCGCCTATTTTAGTTTGATTATCTAATTGATTTCCATTTACATTTGGCAATAAAAGCCAGTCTAAACATTTTTAATAAAATTTCCACCCTGCTGGTTGACCTTTCTGTTGACTTCCAAAAGCCTTTGCACACAATATACCAGGGAAGCTGACAGAAATATAAATGGTTTCTTTTACCTTTGACAATGAGTTTTATTTGCCCATGGAAAAGAGCTCTCACATATGGCTTTGCCTCCTCTTTCTTCCTTCACAAAGGACTGTATCTTGTATTTTTTTCTGCAGGAAACCTTCCAAAATAAAATCTTCTTTGTTTAAGTTGCATGTCTTGGGTTTGACATGCCTAATCTTGGTTGTCAGCAACTTTTCAGGCTCGTAGTGTAGCTGAATTTGTTTTCACCTAACTTCACTATCTAAAAGCTGAATGCTTAATCTGAGCCAGATGTCTAAACTTCCTTTATATTTATTAGAGACATCACAGCTCTGCCTCAGAATGGGATGAAGCAACTCCTGGTGCTGAATCTGTCAGTCCAGCAGCTACAAAGGGAGCCTAAATCATCAGCTTAGAATAAACACATTGTTTTGGGGCAGATAGAGTAAATGAGAAACAATCTGTTTCCTGAAACACAGCCCTAACAGGAGCAGCTGCATCTTACCCAAGTTCATCCAAAGCAATTTCAGTGCCCTGTCAGGGAGTGGGCGTGCAGATATTTTACATTTGGGAACTCCTAATGTGCTCAGAAGCATCAGCACAGGTGGTGTGGTGCCTACAGAGATAGAAGGGCTGGGTTTGGCTCATCCCTTCCAGTTCTAAAGCCCTTAATAACAATTCAGTTGTGTAAGTATTTTTTGGGGCATAAAAATGGGTATTGTGACCTCAGTTTGGAACTGAGTGTCTGACCAAAGCCCACACCCTGAGCTGGCAAGCAGCAGAAACGGTGAAAGATAACTTGCTATCTCTTTCCTGCTTAAAATGTATTTTCAGAGGAACAATTATAGAAATCCATCTTTGCTCTTTCTCTTATGCAGATAAAGGGAAGATTTAATCACTGAGAATCTAACACAAACCCATACCCCAGTCCCCTATAAAAATGTCTTTACAAGCTCTTTGTATTTTAAAGTCATAACTCTTAAAGTTCACCTGATTAATAATGTTCTGGGTAGCTCTTCAGTTTCTGCTTAGAGCTGATTTTGACAGCAAGACCTGCACCAGATTATAAAAAAGTGGGTTTCCAATACTCCAAGTTGCTGTCATTTTAACCAGGACATCAAGTTCTAAATGGTTTTAGCAGAAATAAGTAAAGTGGGATTTATCTGCCTTTTTCAAGTTCCATCTGGGCACATTCATTAGCTTCACTTGGGCTGTAGCATTAAAAAAAATATTTTTTTTTATGCTATTAGAAGATTTATTTCTTTCTTTCTTTGAGAGCAGTGCTCACAAAGCAACAGGGGTGCAATATGATGACTTTTTGGGTAGAATATCCAAATGTTGCAGTCACTCTCTAATGGAAGGAACGTATTTTCTTCAGCAAGTCGAAGAGGCAAAACATGCAGCTGCATTGCAGTGCCCCTGTCTGGAGGGGATATGTAGGTTGTTCTGTTTCAAAGCCACAAAAACTTCAGCAGTGACAGGGCACTGCACTTTGTAGACTAAATATAACCTTGTGCCTCAACATCCTTTGAAGACAATGGAGAGGAACAGGCAGGGGAGAATGTGATTCCTTCAACCCACTACAACATCTGCATGAATATAAATATATCTGTCCTCAATACTTCTTTCCTCCAGCTATTCCAGAAAACTAAACACATTTGAGCTTTGTATCAGCAAGTGGATCACAAATAACCACGAGAGAAAATCACCTTCCCATTGAGCCTTCACACCCTCTGGGCATTACAGTGAGCCACAGAATCATCAAGGCGGGAAAAGACCTTCAAGACCATTCAGTACAAACATCAAACCAGCACCAGCATAATCACTCCTAGCCTCTATCCCCAAGTGCCACTTCCAGATGCCTTTTGGTGACTCCAGCACCTCCCTGGGGGACTTAATCCAATGCCTAGACATATTTTCAGGGGTTATTTTTTTCTTAATATATAATTGGAATCTCCCCCAGTGCAATTTGAGGTCATTTCCTCTCATCCTTTCACTTGAGATACGACAGAAAAAATGAACCTCACCTGACTCTACCCTCCTGTCAAGGGCAGAGAGCAATAATGTCCCCCTGAGCTTCATTTACTCCAGGCTGAATCCCCCCAGCCCCCTCAGCTGCTCCTCATCAGACCTGTGCTCCAGCCCCTTCCCCAGCTCTGTTCCCTTCTCTGGACACACTCCTGCACCTCAATGCCCTTCTTGTCATGAGGGGCCCAAAACTGACCCAAGAATTTGAAGTGTGGCCTCCCCAGTGCCCATCACAGAGGGACAATCCCTGTCCTGGTCCTGCTGGACACACCATTGATGACACAGAAGGTCAGAAGGCCACCGGACTCCTTGCCCACCTGGGCACACACTGCATCATGTTCAGCCACTGTCAGACAGCACCCCCAGGTCGCTGAATGCAGAATTAAAGATGGGCTGAGCCACTTGCCTTGCCCACAAAATACCATATATTTAGTATGCACTGGGGCTTAGGAGGGTAGATTAATCCCTGCTCACTTCCCATTATTCTGGAAGAAAACATTGGAGTTCCAGGCTCTAAACAGGCACAGACATATCATAGGGCAGGGATACAGAAGCTGAAGGCCTGAATGACTGCTCATTCTCACAGCTTATTGGTCTTAACTAAATGCCAAGCAGATTTGTTTTAAGCTTCTGAGATCCTGTGTCTTTGTCTTGCGTGCGATGCTTTCTAGTAATGCGAGTTCTGGGGCCAGGCAAGTCGCAGCGTTATTGCTGTTTGCTGAAAACATGCATTTTCACTCAGATCCTATAATTGAAATTCAAGCTGCACATGATGCAATTTGACATTAATTTCAGTTATTTGTGTCTGAGGTTTGCCCCATCCAACAAGAGCCGACAGTAAAGAAGAGCACTGGAAATGGAAATACACAGCACCATTAGATGCAAGGCTGGATTTGTAAATCACTTAGATAGCAATAAAACTGGGGATGAAAATAAAAGTGGCAAAGCTCAGCTTTCTAAATGTTAAATAATTCAAGAGGGAAAGGGTGAGGGAAAAAAGTACAGAGCAAGAGCTTTGTGTGTGAAAACAATGGCATCTGAGCAAATCAGAAATTTCAAGCTCTGACTAAATGTAATTTCAGTTCAATTAAAGCATAACATCAAGATTGTGGGTTGCTAAAATCTGGGATGAAGCATGTCATTGTGTGTGCAGTTCTAAAAGATGTACAGCAAAACCTGGATCTAGGAGAGATATTCTCTGAAATGGTGCTGCAGGGCTCTTTACAGCAGACAGCTCCTGTACAAAACTGGGCTGTGGGGAGTCAGAGCAGGCAAAATTCAAGATTAAAATCATTCTTCCCCCTTTTTGCATATTTATTTATTTATTCATTTGTTTATTTATTTATTTATTTTGTCTTTGGGAAGGTAACACTGACAGTAAGTTAGCCACAGGAACAGATGCCTGAAGGAAAGTCTTTTCTTTTGTCATCTAACCTAAAAAATTTGGAGTTGAGGGGTTTGTTGCTGTTACTTTCTTTGTGTTGTCAAGATACTCTGTGCTCCAATTACATGTTTCTGATTTCAGCACAAGAACTGCAGAATGAAATTTTATGGTTTTTGTCTGGCAGGATGCTACTGCAATACACTGTGGGGAGGAGAAGAGAGGGTCGGCAATAAGGAAATGTAGGACAGATTCAAGGAAGCAGATGTTAACATCTGTTCCCCTCTTCTTTCCCTGGGAGAGATTGAAAGTGTTTAAGCATCTGATGCTGCCTTAATAGCAAAATATTTCCTCCAGTGCTCACAAACAGTCTGATAAAAAACTGAGAAGTAACATTATCTTGAGATCTTAAGGAAATAAAGGCTTGGGAATGGAGGTAAAGATACACAAGTTCCCCAGCAGGGATCTTGTTCCTGCTATTGTGGCCCATCCTGGAAGGCTCTAAACCTTGGCCTGATTTTTCACAACAGTTGGAATCATTATAGTTTCCTTTGAATTGCAAATTTAATCATTGGTAGTGCCTGGGAGCCTATCCTGCCTCTGGATGCTCAGAACTTTGCTGTGGGATGTGAGGGACAAGGGAGGCAACAGTCATGGAGAAACAGCTGTGACAGGAAAGAGGAAAAACCCTTGGGAGGCATCTTGAGAACTCATTCAGCTGCATCATGATCCATGTTACCAAGAAGGGTTATGGATAATCCACAAATTGCTGAAATTACTCAGGAAACATCTCCAAAGATTCCTTGGCTCACAGATAGAGTTGAGCACACCATGACATGTTTTGAAGGGGATCTGTCTTGTACCTGCCATTAACAATTCTCCTGGTAACTGGAAAGATGGGAGGTTTGGATTAGATATTCGAATAAAATATTTTCCTGTGAGGATTTTTCCTCATTTTTTCCTCCCTTCTCCTGGGAGGCCCTGGCACAGGTTTCCCAGGGAAGCTGTGGCTGCTCCATCCCTGGAAGTGTTCAAGGCCAACTTGGACAGGGCTTGGAGAAACCTGGAATAGTGGAAGGTGTCCCTGTCCATGACAGGGAGGTGGAGAAAATGATCTTTAAGGTCCCAACCAACCCAAACCATTCTGTGATTCTGTGAGTAATTTATTTTAAGCAGATAGTGAATAATATTTATCATTTGTTCTATAGTAACAAAATCTACAAAATAAATTTTTAAAAAATTACATTTTCTCCCAACTCCTGAGAATGAAGCTTGAGCATTATGACTTCTTGAGTCCTCTATTGTGATTACTGAACAAATTCAGTACCCAGATCTGAAGGAATAGATAAGTAGCCCAGGAGGGTACTCAAAATTGTATTCTTCTCAGTACCTATATCCGATATATTCCTCTGAACCCCTTCTAACAAATGGAGAAAAATAAGACCCATCAAGTGTGACTCATCTCATCCCAAAACAAACATCCAAGTAAGAAGGCTTGCACTCAGAAGTCCCATTCTTTCTGCTTTGTCTGGGAGATGACTCAGCTCTGACAGAAACATCAATGCACTAGAAATAGAAAGTGAAAGAAGATGTGCATTCAGATGTCAAGTAAACAAAGAAAAGTAAAGGTAGGAGAAGCAACCAAGCACTAAAACATCAAACCATTTGCCCTGGGTGTCAAAAGAAAAATAGGTCTTCACCCCAAAGTTTTTACAGTAAAAAAAATGTTGAGTACCATGTCCCTCTCCAGGTGTGTTGTACAATTACACAGGAAAGCCTTGGAGATATTGAGAAATGAAAGATCAAGGGAAATTCAGAGCAAATGTTTTCAAGCTGGATTTTATTTTGAAAGCTGCTTCTTCTATCAGAGATTTGAGGAAAGGAATTTAAAAGCACCTGTGGTGTTGTTTTGCTTTTTTTTCAAGGATATCATAGAAGATATTTCCTATTTCTCCCGACCTTGCCTCACCTTTGTTCACAGCTACAAAAGGACCTGTATTGCACCTGAGGTAGGAAATGTCAGAACAGTCATTTTTCTTTGCAAAATCTCTACCATCTTTCCTCTTCAGAAATAATGATCCCCAAAGGTGAGTATTCTGATAAAAATTTAGGGAAGGTGACAATTCTGCTGTGACTGATGCTACCTGTCACAAAAGGTGAAAAATGTTTGCTTCAGAAAATTTTCAATGAACTCATTATGATCAAACAAAAATCATGCTCACATTGGAAGAAAATAATGCTTAAATGTTTGTGTCCATTTGGTGTTTTATTGGCTCACACCTGAACACGCCAAATATTTGTCTGTGAAAAACTATGAAAAAAAAAAAAAAAAGGATTTTTTTCCCCCCATTTATCCATTTCCTGATTGTTTTTCTTGGCCATTTCATTGTCTGCAAACAGCTTGGGAGGTTATAATTTGTCGACATGTCTAGGGAAAACAGCCACAAGAGCTCATCCTCATTCAGAAATGTTAATTCAGTCACATTCCTGTTCTGGCCAGAAACACTTTTCCCAAAGCGATTCGAGATCTGCTGTGTTCAGTACTTGGTAAACCTCTGATCTGACACCTAAGAATACAACAGATTTTATAGAAAGAATCCAAGATCTACAGATAACAATCTCATGTTTTTCTCTGACTGGGATATTTCTTCCCAGAGATGATACCCAAATACTGCGGCTATTTTTCATTTATTTACTTAGGCAGCTGCTTATGTTTTTATGTATATTCATCTCTGTTTATGTTCAAATTCTCCAAGTCTTAAAGTCTTAAATTGTTATTATAAACCAATGCCACAAAATGTTTTCTGGCTGAATCTTACAAGAATTTTCTTGGAGGTGGCTGTACCATTCACCTCTAGCATTCAATACTTTGGCTTTTTTAGGAATGTTTTCCATACAAGTACTTCTTTTCCTGAATTTATTTTTAAGATTTTACCCAATCTTGGGAAAATAAAGTATTATAGGTTAAACATTCAGTACTACAAACCTCTACTGCCAAAATAAAGTTCAGTATATTAACTCTAAGAATTAAACTTGTGCACTGTGTAAACATAGTCTCCCCTGGGTACAAAGCAGGGCTTCCAAAGTATCAACAAAATGATGAAGATGTTTTCATAGAAGGAAATAAAAAAGTTGAAATATTATGCATTTTCAATAGTACAAGCAGCATATAACATCTTCAGCTGTTCCAGTATAAAATGTGGTAGCCTTCAGAGCAGAGGAGGATAGATCTCATTGACTGATAGAATCAGAATGCCCGAAGCCATTTATTGTCTGAAACACACACACACATCTCCCGAGCCAGTTAAAATATGTAAACTTCAGTGAAGAAAACAGCAACATTAAATAAAACTTCTCAGCTCTGCCAAGGTCAATAGCACCACAAAAAGGCCCCTGGAGCTGGGGAAACAGAGCAGACAGAGCTGTATTATATCATCTTCTCCCACACTGACAACTGCCTTACATTGTGAATGATGGACATAAATAGGAGCTATTGGTTGAGAAACTCTGTTCTCAGTCTGGGTAAAGGAAGGGACAAGTTGATTGCTGGACGTAGTAGTCTTGGTCTGGCTATTTTTGAGGGAACAAATAAAACAAAGTGAATTAATTTACTGCATCAGATGGGAAAACCTTCAGGTGACCTTGGAAAGAATGGGGAAAAACAAATTACTCAAGGGAAGAAACGGACAACTGGAGAACAGTGCAAGGAGAAAAATGAAAACTCCAACCTTCTCTGCAAAAAAATTTATTACCTTGAGACACAATGAATAATGAATTCTGGCACATCCAGGAGATTGTTTCAGATGTTGTTTTTAAATGTCCTTTTTAAAGGACAGTTTTACACTTTTGTTTTCATCTTCAAAGGCTGGATTCAGTGATCTCAGAGGTCTTTTCCGTGAATTTGTGGTTCTGTGATTCCCAAGCCTTGTTAAGATACAGGAGCAATGTCTTAGACAGCTGCAAACAGCCAAATTTCCTAAATTGCTTTGAGCATATTGTGCCACACAAATGTGGAGGCTGTAAGCCTCCATCAACACTATTTATATATTAATATAAAGGTAATTTTATTATTATATAGTGACTTACCAGTTTGTTCTGGCCAGGTTGGAGCAACCTGGTCTAGGGGAAGGTGTCCCTGCCTGTGGCTGGGGATGTGGAATGAGATGGTCTTTAGGGCCCCATCCAACCCAAACCATCCTGTGATTCCATGAATTTGCGGTGGGTTGCATTCTCTGTTGAGCACTATCTGGAATAAGTTCTAAAAATCACAAATTATTAATTCAAGCAGATTTTAGGGTTTTTCCAGATAGAATAGTATAGTCTGAAGGTTTCAGTGTTCCTGGAAGAGGTGAAAAAACAGAGCAGATTAACCTGTTTATTAACAGAAAAGATAATAAATGATTGACAATCTAAAATATCTGGAACTCTTTGAACAGGAATTAACAAAATCACTCACACCAGCCTGATTAGATGTAATTTCTCTCTTTGTTTGTCTAAATACTGCTTGGGCATTAAATTTCTCCTTTACAATGTTAATCTGATGTCTTGTCAAGGGAGAAAAATTACTTAAAATGTGTAAAAGCTACCAGCAGGCTGATGGTTATTACTTTGAGCAATAAGATTTGAAAACATTAATCTAATGGGAGATAGACATAGGTCTTTCCTGACTAAATGGGAAACGTGTCCATCATCCACTGCTGCAGTCTGAGGAGCTGAGGGAGCAGCAAACAGCAAACACAAAGTTAAAAGAGAGAAAAGAAAATTAGTGCAGTGCTAATGACAAACAGGAACTCGTGAAACAGCACATGACCTTCTCTCACATTCTTTACGAGTAAAAAGTCCTTTTAATTCCTTCTCATTTGCATTATTACAAAATCAACCAGATGCAATATGAATGCTTTTCTTTTTCTCTTTTTTTTTCCCCCCCTAATGCTATCCCCAGTTTTCTCTCTTTACTTCCTGCCAAAGCACATTTAAAGCAGAAGACATGTCTAGGTGGCCTGATTCAATAAAGTATTTCCACTGGGCAACCCCAGTTTGCATAAAATAATTAGGGGACTTGGGATGAGAAACAAACTGGCATGATGATGGAACTGGCAGGCTGGAATAAATTAGTTCAGTGATCATCAGTGAACAAGCAGAGAACATGTGGTCTTTAAAAGAGACTGAGAGCCAGAGGGAAAAGAACAAAGTCACATTTTGGATGTCCACAAGGATTTTCCAGGACATCATATAAATGTTTTTGAAGAACAAACTGTTTACTGATGATCTAAAGCATTCAAGGCATGATTCCATTTCTGTAGTGCAGTTATCACCTTCAATTTTGACTGTAATTATCTTCACAACATCTTTCTGGTCCTGGATACTATTGGACTATTTTTAGAAGTCTAACAAAGACTTAATCTCTGAAAGACCAGGAGTCAGGTGCATGAAAGGACCTGGGATGTGTCTGCTGCCAAACTAGAACTGGAAGTGGAATTAAGAGTCTCATTGGTTATGATTTGCCACTGAGGAACCCTGGAGGCTTTTGAAGCTTTCAAAACCACAAGGAATCAGGAGCATCTTCTCTCAGATAAGAGATGCACTAAACAGGAATTCTGCACCTGAACTGATTGCCCAAATTGGTTTTGTAATAAATGGAGAAGCACATTTAGAATATGATTAATTTGAATTGCCACAAACTTTTTATGATGAAGAGTCTTGCCTAGAACTGCTTAATGACAAAGCCCTTTTGTAGCCCAGGGACAGCAGGAGACCTGAGGATATTCACTGATATATCTGAGCTTAAGCAAAAGGAACTGGCCTTCACCCAGGTTTCAGGTTCCTCCTGTGGATCTGCAGTGTAAAAAGCCAGAATTACCTGAATGCTGGGAGCATTTAATTCCCAATAGTTGCCTCAAGATGGGTCTTTTCTTTTGTTTGTAGTTTTTAGATCCCAACATCTCATTTTTCTTCAGAGTAAACAGCTTCAGCAACTCAGAATCATGGAATGGTTTGGGCTGCAAAGACCTTAGAGATCATCCAGTTCCAATCCCTGCCATGGGCAGGGACATTATGCAAAATAACACTGAGGGAGGAGCAGATATTGTTTCTCTGCCTGTGTTTAATATTTCAAAAATTACACCCCCAGCCCAGGAGAGATTTGGGCTCCTGGCCCTCTCCCAAGCATAGTCACCAATGAACAGTTTGGATCTGAACACACGTCCAGTGATTTCATAAGCTGCTCCCATTGCCTCCACCATAGTGAACTTCTTGCCTAGAAAATGGAAACAGCCTTTGGAAGTCAGGTTGGAAGACAGCCCATCACTAACTATGCCAATGACTAATTTGGCATAAAGGAAAATTGAGCCTGGTAATAGAAATTGATGATGGTGATTTGTCTCTGAAGCAATCTTGCTGATGCCCTCTCACCTCTCTTTTTACATATTTGCCTTCTTTGAATATTTTTTTTTTACTTTGATAGGAAAGATGTGTGCTAATGCCTTTACAAACAATTCCATGGGTGAGGGGATGGCTGTTAATATCTTTGAAATGGGTCTTGATGTCTCTGTTACCTTCAAGGGCAGTTACAGAACCCGGACAGTTTGACTCCTGAAACAAGTGGGTCTGCACAAGCCTGAGTTTCTGAACTTTGGGGTAAAATGCCAGGTTCAAGGGGGACACGTGGCAGGAGGTTTGGGAAGGCAGCAGCTTCCTGGTACCTCAGGCAATGGGGAAAGGAAGAGGGCAAGGAAGGTGTGGCCGGGAGTTTGGGATTAAAGGGGACTGCACCTTCCAAAACCCTGAGAGAGAAAACCCCGAGGACGTGTGCCCTGGTGGAATCTCTCCCTTCATTGGAATAAACTTGCAGGGCTCCTCTGTCTCCTTTATGGACACTGGCTTTTCACAGCATGATTTTCTTTACATTTTAAACTAAAATTTATAATATTTGCAGTAATCATTTTTTCTGGAACAGAAACAGTACAACAGAAGCAGTTGCCAGTTACAGAAATAATTAGTAAACTGCATAATATATAGGTATAATGTTCCCAAAAAAAACCACTCAGAAATCCAGACTGCATGGGAACAAATTGGAACAACATAAGCTGCTTAAATTCACAATATAGGTAAGAGAATTACTGGGAAGCACTTATATTCTTATTTAACAACCAGGGAAGGTTGTTTCCTTTGGAGGCTCCTTTTGTTTCTTGTGTATCCTCACTGGAGAGCAGAAATGAGCAGCAGGAATTGCAGTGGAGATATTACAATACTGTGATACCCCAGATCTCAAACTTCAGATCAGGACTTCTGCCCACAACATCCATGAAATAAAGACAGGCTCTGTCACAAGATAAAACCCTGTTTGGGCACTAAGCTCAGGTCCTTCTTGAATTTAACTCCCAGTATGGAAATACTGATTAGGAAGACTGTAATAGAATTACCTAGAGAATGTGAAACCCCAGTAAATAACAGTATGTGTGTGCCCTTGGACAATTGGTACACAGCTTGGAGAGATGTAAAGGCCTGAGCTGCTGTAAGAATCATGCTCTGATCCACACTGAAAAGCTGGCTGATGTGGAGGAATGAGTGGAATTTTCTGTGTGTTCCCACCCTTCCAAATACATCCAAATCTGTAGAAAACCATGGAAGAAGTTCCAACCCCCTTCTCCTGCATCATCTCTGTTTGCTCCATGAGTTCCTCAGCTGCATTTAAGTTTCCATACTACCAAAACACTTCAGCTAAAACCCAGCTGGTGGGTGGTTTAGGGGGAAATGTAATTTCATTTTCTAAGTCTTTATTTCCCTCTTTTTAATATAAAAATAATTTAAAACTGAGAGTTTTCCAAATTACCTTGTACTACATTTCAATAAATAAGACATGAGAGCTCAATCTATATCTGGTATCCTTAAACTGTTGTTTCTGTGTTCCCTGGTGGGGTGAAAGGGAGCTCCAAGAGATCCTTCTGAAAATGAGTTTGCCTAAAACTGGCAAGATCTGCTCCATGTTTGAACTTGATCCATTTAAAAAGAACTTTGCTTGTTTTTGAAGAATAAAACCCCACTAAATTCTCTAGTCATGTGGAAGTGCTCACAGAAAAACAAACCTTGCTTCTCTCTGAAGCATTTTAAAAGTGACACAAATACACAAACTGTGTTCTATTGTATCAGCAGACTCTAAAACATGAGATCAGCCTTGTCTTTGATTCACTTTGGAAAGGAATTCTGCTTTCTTGGCCCTGATTGCATCCTTTCTTGGAAAAGAAATAATCATCCAGGTGAGCTTGTTCTCTCACAAATGCATTTTGCTTCACAGTCAAACTGCCTATTTGCTGCAGAAATTCTGGGGTTTTTTAATTGTCAAGGAGCAATTGACTGTAAAGAAAGATTGGAGCATGTTGTCACTCCCACCAATAAAATCCAGATGTTGTGGTGTTGTTTTCTCTTCTGGAGCTTTAGGGGGTGGGAAGGCTTTCATTAAGAGGAGAAGGGTTGAGGAGAGGCAGTTGTGTGGTCCCAATTTAATGGAAAATAATCCTGTGTGCAACAATGACAAGTACACAAATGAGAATAATTAATCCTAGATGGATGGAGACAAGGCTGAGCTGATAACTTGATGCATACAGCTTTTCCTGAAGAAATGTATGTGATCCTTGCCTTATTATGTGCTTTGCAGCAGCATTTTGTTGTTCTTGGCATTCTGCTGATCAGGCTGGAGCCAGCAGGGAAAACAGAGATGCAGAGCTTAGTTCATTTGCCTAATGATGCACCCAGTGTGACTGGAGATACCCCAAGGTTCTTGAGACATTCACAAGGGTTTGGCAGATCTG
Source organism: Cettia cetti (assembly GCA_013401135.1). Classification (NCBI taxonomy): domain Eukaryota; kingdom Metazoa; phylum Chordata; class Aves; order Passeriformes; family Sylviidae; genus Cettia; species Cettia cetti. Next base: position 39,866 of record VZUI01036097.1, on the reverse strand, counting down.
ACAGAGGTCCTATAGGATGTGCATATATTTTTGGAACTGGGAGCCACTGCCCTAGAGAACTTCAGATTTCTCCAGGTACTTTGTCAGGAATTAATATGAAATGATATGTTACAATAGCTCATTAATTTATAAATTAAATATAACATAAATTTGCATTAATAATATAGAATTATTTTTATTGTGTTCTAGCCTGGAAAACAGGATCATGGAGGATCTTATCCCTCTCTGCAACTCCCTGATATCAACTTGTAGCAGTTCTCTTCTCCCAGATAGCAAGTGACAGGGCAAGAGGTTGTGGCCTCACATTGTGCCAGGGGAGGCTCAGGTTGGACATCAGGAAGGACTTCTGCAGTGAAAGGTTGGTTAAGTACTGGAACAGGAGGGTGGTGGAGTCACCATCCCCAGAAATGCTCAGGAAATGATTGGGAATGACTTGGAGCCATGGTCTGGTTGACAACCTGGGGCTCCAAAGATTGGGCTTGATGATCTTGGAGCTGTTTTTCAACACTAATGATTTTCTCTTCAAATAAGTCTGGTCCCAGTTACCCCAGAAACCAGTGGCAGTACCAGGAGCAATGCCCAATTCCTCTTGATTGCAGCATGGAAAGTATCCCATCCCCACCTTACCCTGTGCTGATCCAGGGATGTTCAGGGACAGGCAGCACCAGTGTAAAGTGAGACTCCCTCTGTTAAAAACAAAGTCGGGCAGAGGTGGCTGCTGAATTCACTATGATATCTCCAAGTGTTACCATGGAAATTTCTAGGGAGTTTGTTATCAAGCATGTGCAGAGGAATTCAGCTTGGGAGCTGCTGGGTGAGGCATATAAAATATATAATTCTTCAGTGAACTCAGTATGGCCAAAGTGGCAGCTTTGGATGACTCCTCTGCTCTCCTGCTGAGCTCAGCTCTGACTGTGACAGAATTCCAGCCCAGCACAGCCCTGTGTTTCCAAAAGCCTCTGTCTAGATTTGTGTCTGGACAAAAGCTAATTGATGGTTTGAGCAGCAAAAAGCTTTAGAGCAGCTTTCAGTCAAACTTCTGAGTCTTTAAAAAGCAGGGCTGGGGAGGAGGGAGCATGAAGGGAAGCATGAGCTGATGCCGTGTGTGTAGGGAGAAGGAGAGAGAGGAATCCAGGTGTAGAATTGCAGAGCTGTGTCCTCTAAGTAAGAGCTGTGTATCCTGCAGTCTTCTTGTCCAGCTGAAAAATCCTGGGGGGGAATTCACAGTTCTTTGATTTTGGTGCTACATTCTTTAGGATTGTCTTAGTGTGTGGGGGGCAGATAAATAAAAAATGAAACCTTCCCCATCTGCAAAAGTTCCTATTTTAAGTGTCACTTCACATCAGTTGTACAGTAGCAGAAGCAGTTCAACAATTAAATCCAGAAGTACTGCTGGCAGTGGCAACAGCAAACTGAACCCTGCCATTAAGCCAGAAATGTCATGGATTTATCTAAAACTCAGCATTTATGGCCTTCTTGCACATAGTTACCTAGCAGGTAGGAGAGTATTTTGGAGATTGTCAATGCACAGTCCAAATCATTCGGTAATCAAAATATGCAGGTGGCTTTAGGGTTCCACATATCCCCCTTGTTGGTTTTTTTTCAGAATGCAGAAAAATTTCCTGTCCCACTAGTGAGAGAAAAATGATGCTCATTTTTTCCAGCTAAAATAGCAATAGGACTTTTTGAACAACAATATAATATGGAAGATAAAGCTTGTTGTTTCATAGAACAGAATTGTGTATTTATTATTTATGGTTCACAACAGACAGGCAAGTCCATGAAAAGCCTTGGTCTCATTTTTAGACATTGTGGAGAAGGATCATAAAAATACTTCCTGTTCTGTGGAGGGAAAGAAGACAAACAGCATGGAAATGAAGTTCAATACTTCCATTTTAAGCTGCAGAGTACAGAGAGCTTTGCCCAAGGTCTGTGAATTGTCTGTGGCAGGGTCAGGAGCTGCAGCCACAGCTCAGAATCCCAAATAACTTCTCTCAGATAATTTCAAGTATTGGTTCAATACTTGCTCATAGGCTTTTCTGTGCTCCTGCACACAGAATGAAAAACAAGGTGTATCCATCTAAATTCTCTGAGGAAATTTGATTTGAGGTTATTTACTCGCTGTGCTCCAAATGCCCAGCTTTTCTGCACACTGGTGTTGGTGTACTCATGTAAGACCACATCTCCCAGCACAGGGATGGTGTCCCAGGCTTGAGCTGGTGGGGAAATATCAGACTTTACCCACTGGGTGTGGCCACCTCAACCAGGTGTCTGAATCACGGAATTACAGAATAGTTTGAGTTGAAAGGGACATTAAATATCATTGATTCCAACCCCCTGCCATGGGCAGAAACACCTCCCACTAGAACAGGCTGCTCAGAGCCACACCCAATCTGGCCTTGAAAAATTCTAGGGATGGGACATGCGCAGCTTCTCTGGACAGTCTGGTGAAATAGAGACTGAAATACTGCCCAAAAAATGATACTACTGTATATCTCCTCATTGGTACTCGATTAATGACTGAGAGTGAGAAAATCAGGGTCAAAATATCCAGTATTTCACTGCTCAGTAAAGTCATTAAGGAAGGACTAAAAATGTCACACAATAAAGCAAAACTGGCCTCAGGTCACTGCTTTCCAGGAATGGGATCCCAAACCTGTTATTACCAGCTTGGCAGTGGAGGGGGGGATACAGTTTTAAGTAGTTTCCAAAACTTTCTGAGATTCTTTTAATCTAAGTTTTATATGCCAAGCCATTGTATCAGCATATTATGAGGTTTTGTGCAGAAAGATTTGTTCCAGTTCTATCCTCTGGGATAAAAAAATTTGGACAAGAAATACAAGAAAAGCAAGAAATGTCAAGTTGATTAACTGCCTTTCTTGGGATGAACCTATACAAATTACTGGGGTCCTCTTACCCCTGTTTAGGTCGCAGCTGAGGAAGAAAATGTTTCTTTGTCTCTTCCTGGCAAAGCAGAGTTTATTTTGGATGACATTATGCTCAGCTCTCTTCTAAGGAAATATGCATGTGCACTCACCTTATTGGTCAGCAAAATGGAATGCGTAGTGAAATATCACTGAAATTTTACATAACCTATTTACTCAGTGAAGAAAAGGCACAGACCCACTTTGCATGATTCTCTACACAAGAAATCTTCGAACAAAATAACATTTGAATATAAATTATTCTGAGGTCTATCCAGTGCTGTTGTTTAGATCAGCACCATCACCTGCTTGTGATGAGAAAGAGGGTTAATACCCACAAATTCATGGCTGGTAATTTTTCTCTGTCTTTTGGATATTTTCATGTTCCCTTTCAGGCCCTGGTTTCTCAGGAAAGCAGGATAATTATGCTAATAGGTGCTCTTATTCTGGCATGGAAATTACATTGTTTTTTGCAGCTTGGTTTGTGTCATTTAGAAAAGAGTTTAGAGAGAAGTGAAAATTAAAGAGCACTGATTTCAGAGTTGGAGTATTTACATAAATCTGTGGTTTAGAATTACTGCTTTGGATGTTTTCATGATTCCTGTCTAGTTTTGCATGCCTAATTCAGTTGTTTTGGGAAGGAATCTCATACCCCTAAATATCTAATGATGAAAGTTCCTTTCCCAATTTGCCAATTATTTAATGGCATTGATCCTGAATGCCTATAGCACTTCCAGAAACAGTAGGGAAGACTTTATCCAATACCTTCATTGGAACACAACCTATGAGATGTCCACCCAAGTGTAGTATCTCAACCTTTCTTGGTCTAATTAAATGAAAATACTGCCTTTTGTCTTGGTATCATTAAAGATTACCACAGTCAGGACTAAAAAGTCTCTTCTTCATGATGATTTATTCTATTATTCCTTACCAGATATCCAGATTGATGGGCACCCAGTAATCATGGCAAATTTCTTCAGGGTTACGTGTTGGTGACAGAAAACACACAAGAAACTCATAAATTTCTACTCCAAACAAAACATAATTCTATTTCTCCTCTCTCTCTTACTCAGAACAGAACAAAAATCATTGCAAAGAAAGCCTGCAAAAATCATTGTAAAGAAAGGAAACATGCTCCTTTCACTCCTTGCTTTAGGAAGAGGTTCAGAGAAGATATAGAACCTGAGCCATGGTAAGGATGTGACTCCATCCCCTTTGAAGAGAGGTGCAGATGTCAGATTTGTGAAGCTTCAGAGCTGTAACTGCCTAAGTACTAAGACTGGATGAAATATTAATCCAGCCCATAGTTCCTGCCTCTGGCAGTGACCAATAATGTATATTTATGGGAAAATGATAGAACTAGGGAGAATGCAAACTGTCTGAGCATGCACAAACTCATTGAATAATAAATACCAGAAAGAGAAAAAGATCAAACCTCAAAGGGGTGATAAGGTCCCAACATAGGTGCTTGCACAACCATGGAAATTCACACCCTGCTGGCAGCTACCCAAAGAATGCCAAAAAACTCTTCCTGGGTGCAAAGCACCTACTGAATTCCCACACAGTACTCCAGCAAGGAACTTTAAAATAGTGCAGAAATTGTAGCCTGGATGGTCAGCCATCATCCAGAGGAGAATGAGAATATGAAGAAACTGCATTATAATTCCCAGGAGATCCTGTATCACTGTTTTGATGCCAGGAGGGTGATATGGGAAACTTATATGCATATGAAAATTCAGAATTTTAGAAGCATGGAGTGTGCTTTAACAGGTGCAGGGGAAAACAGAAATAGATAGCTTATTTAGCAATTTTGTAAAAGTAGAGAAACAACTTGTAACAGAACAACCAGGAGTGTCACTTGCTAGAAACAATTGGCAGAACACATAGGAATTTGGTTGCTAGGTAAAAGCCATAAAGATAAGGTGTATATCGTGAAAACTCTGTAAAGCAGGACTTAGGTATTGTGAAGACCCAATAAAGCAGAACCAGTTGATTAAGAAACCAGCAAGAACCAGGCTCCTGCTTTTGGCCAGCACAAAGTGACCTGGGAATTAGCCAAATTCCCACTCCACTGCGCCTACCCAGAGACAGAGGTCAAACACCTGAGGAAGACTTCTTACTTCATCAGAAGACCCCTGCCCGAGACCACCAGGAGATATGGCCCCAGAAAAGACTAATTGTAATATGAAGTGCAAGGGGGTGGGGAATGGGCAGAGAATGGGTGGGCAGGGAGGTGTGGTTTTGTGGAATCTAAAGGTTTCAAGCTTTTAAGGTTTTTAAGGGGTTTTTTTTAATGCTTAAGACCTAAACCTGTCTTGACCAGGTATTCATGTATGGTGGAAAATTCCTCCTGTGTCCCAGCTGGAAATAAAACATACTTGCTTTATAATTTTTAATTGTAAAATCCTTATTCTGCAACTCAGTGGTAAAACGTCAGCCTTGGGGAATTTTTTGTGCATTTTCCACACAGAAATCGAAATCTGTTCTATCTGGGGCTGTGAAGCAGCAGATCAGACCATTAATCCATTCTTTTGAGTGTAACCTCAATGGAGAGTTGCTGCCCCAGGGCTTGAACAATGTTGTGTTACCCAAAGTATTTCAGCCTGGAACATGCTCAGTGCTCAGGTTGTGGGAGTTTCAGGAGGATGGAATTCATATCGAGCCCACAGAGTCCCAAAATGTCCATCAGTACAGCTGATGCGACCAGGAGAATCTGAGGGGCAAATGTCAACTCATGGAAGCTGAACTAGGGACTGTTTTTAAGAAATCTCTTTGATATCCATCATCCTCGTGAGTGCAGGTCTTTCTTCCAGACATGAGGATGAAGCTGGACATTTCTAGCCAATGATTTCCCCAGCAGCTCTTTCCAAGAGCTATGCAGATAATCAGAAGTTTGCAACAGATTTTTCAGAAATAATTACATGTGGGATTCCATATGGGATGGGCCAGCTTGTTTGTTCAATGAAGGAAATGTTACCAAAGTCCTTCTGCCGATGCATTAAATATTTAGTGTCTTCTGCTTAGCTCCTCTGTATCAACAATTTAACTTCCCATTTTCTATTCATAAAACAATTTAGCTGGATTAAGAGAATTTAACTGACATGCAAGGCAAACACAACTGTATAAAATAGATTTCTTGGCCACTTTGACATGTGGGCTCAAAACCTACAGGAATACAAAGCCTGAAAATATTTGTCAGAAACTGGTTTTATCTATGTGTTAAAAAAGACCCCCAAGCATTAATATTTCACATTACAAAATGAATATAACAAATATAAAATTTATTATTTAACCATTTTTTCTATGGAGGATCATGAAAAGTTGATAAACATTCATTGATAAAGGAAGTTTCAAGCTATTTTGCAACCAATATTATCCAAAATGACAACATACCCTAATGCTGTTTGGTTTTCAATATACATGAAAATGTTTTGCCCAAATGCATATTCAGGGTAGATGCACGTGCAGTGCTTTCTGGGGTCAGATCTGTGGGGTCTGATTATTACCACTGTGTTTGAAGGAATTAACATAATTATGCATCTTCATTGTTTCTTTTTTTTTTTTCATTTTTATCATGTTGAAAATTTAATTATGATTTGTGACATTTTCATTTCTCTTTCTATTTCAAAAACTTTTTCCTTTTTTTTAAAGAATTTTCTGAAAATGATTATTACTGGCAAAGCAACAATGTTTGCATCCTACTTCCATTGTCTCTTTAGAAATCGTTCCTCTTTTGTTTATCCCCATGGCAAAACAGTAATTTAGATCACTGAAGTCCTAGCAGTGATATTTTCCCTTTCCAAAATACTCCAGCTTAAAAATGCTTTCAGATAAGACTGAGATCAAATAGAGAGCATTTGGTAGAATGTTTTCATGAGAAAGTTTACAGGGGAATATTCTACTCACTGCAAAGTGCCGCAGTGCTGACATTGTTCTGGAAACACCTAAAGCCACCTCAGAAACACAGGTGTTTTGTTTTTCAAGCTCACTTTCATGACCTGACATTACTTTGAAAGTATTCAGCTTCCTAGGAACATGGAGAGGCTTTTAGGGCTCCCTGGCATGGCTGAAGGTTTGAAAGATTCTCTTCTTCCTCCAGTATCAGCACAGCCTCCAAGTGTTGGTGAGAGGTGCCCCTGTGGGTCTGATTTTCTGAGTTTGTGAAATTTTCAGCCTGTTAGTGGCTGATTCTTTCTGTGAGAGAATTCATTCCTCTCAAGGATGCTGCATGTAAACAGACCTTTGTTTTCATAATATTTCTAAGCTATCATATGTTTCTATAATTTAACCAATGGAGAGAAGTGTTGTTTTTACTAAACCAATCATATGGATTTTTAGTGCAACATGTTATAAAAGGGCTGTGTGAAATTAATAAAGGAGCCTTCTGAATTTTTCTTCTACCTGGAATCAAGCTCTTCATTTCGTGTCCAACAGTGACAGTGCCCCATTGTCACTTTGCAGCTTGACTCATTGGGAAATCTTCCTTGTCCCAACTTAGACCATTAAATACTGATTCCCAGCTCACAGGTTTTCCTCAGAAATAAAGGCTGTTCCTGCTATAGGAAATAATTCAGACCAGCAGCAGTGGGTCTGTACCAAAGAAGAGCTGTTTTTATGAATCCATACCATAGATAAGTTTTTGGTTCCGTACTGGACTTAACAGCGTGGTGTGGTGTTATTGCACACTTACAGATTGATTGGTTTGGGTCAACCCCAGGCTCCCTCTAATTCCTTCTAAATGGAGTCCACCAAGTTCTGCGACAGAAAACAAAGTGCAACACATGAGAATTATTGAGAGATCCTTCTCAGCACTTCTGATTCAAGCTAAGTGATCTTTCTCCTTCTGATTCAAACCAAAACCCTCATGTAGGAACACAAACTGCTGTGATGACATCAAACCTTCCCTCTACTCTCTACACAAATATTTTGCTAAATACCAAGCTGTGTAAGGGGTTTATGGCATTTTCTCTGAGATGCTTTATAGCCCAAATCCAAGCTGGCTACCTATCTATATGTGTCACCTGGAAGTTATGACAGGATATTCAAGTCCGAAGGACCAGCCATGGTTGCTAAGTTCAAAGCTTTGTTTATGAGCAGAGAGGAAGCACACCTTACCTATAGATTAAGTAAAACTGAGAATTTGTTGGTGTATTTTACATCAAACTTAGAGTCTAATAATTCACAGTCTAATTCAGAATCATCACAAGTCTAATTGTCTAATTATCAAGAAGATAATGATGAAGGTGAAGTGCTTTACCTATAGATTAGGCAAAACTGAGAATTTGTTGGTGTATTTTACATCAAACTTAGAGTCTAATAATTCACAGTCTAATTCAGAATCATCACAAGTCTAATTGTCTAATTATCAAGAAGATAATGATGAAGGTGAAGTGCTTTACCTATAGATTAGGCAAAACTGAGAATTTGTTGGTGTATTTTACATCAAACTTAGAGTCTAATAATTCACAGTCTAATTCAGAATCATCACAAGTCTAATTGTCTAATTATCAAGAAGATAATGATGAAGGTGAAGTGCTTAGAGAAAGTAACAAGAATAAAATCATAGAAAATCTCCAGTGGGCAGGGACTCACAAGGATCACAGAGTTCAACTCCCTGCACCTCACAGGACTTCCTAAAACTAAACTCTTTGACTGAGAACATCATCCAGGAGCCCTTAGTGCCATGAGCACTTTCCTGGGGAGTCTGTTCCAGTGAGTGACCACCCTCTCAGTGAAGAACCTTTCCTTAATGGCCAGTTAGAACTTCCCCAAGGCTCCTTCATAAATATTTCGTGTGCTCTCTTGGTCACTGATGCATTTCTGCGTGGGGCCAGAGTTTTTTTAGCCCCACAAAGGTGCATCGCACTGAGGGTTGCCCACAGCCTCAGAAATGGCTTACAAAAATAGTGGGATAGCATGATCAGAGGTGTTTGAAAAGCAGAAGGTTTGAATAAAGATATAAATAAAAAACTATATAAAACAAAAGCGTAAAAGCCGTGCATGGTGCAGAGAGGATCCTTACACCTGCTATCACACCCTGAAAATGAACCAGGAGACTCAGTGCTCTCCTTTAAGTATTTAATGATCTAGGAGGGGGTCTTGGCATCTTGCCCAATGGAAATAGCTACAGACTTTGAGTTACATTTCAAGGATCCAACAGTTGCCTTTGTGCAGTCCTGGTTCCTTGCCTTTGAGATGTTTTGGTTTTCTGAAATTCTTTTCCCAAGAAACTTTTTGTAAATAAGACATGTTTTTCATTCCTTTCTCCTAGGAGGGACTTCTTAATGTCCCTCTGTCTTCAGCTATGTAGTTGAAAAGGTTTTCCCTTGTTCCACCAATCGAATTGGTCTCTATAAAATAGCATAAAGAGAAGAAACCTCCCAAGAAGAAATGGAGTTATTCCCTGCCTTCTAAACATAGAGTCTGTGTCATTGTGTTCATACAACAGCGTCACCTTTGTGCTGGAACTGGGCCAATTATGGTGAGAAGCTTTTGGTTCTTTTTCTTTATAAGATCAAGGGTGAAACTTAAACTCTTTCCTTTTATGGAAACATCTGTTAAGGCAGAGGGTCCACTGCTGCAGGTCACCAGTGAGAGCAGATCAGCACCTTCACCTCCACTGCCCCACCTGAGAAAGGTTCAGACTGTCATGAGATTCTCCAAGCTGAACAAGTTAGTTAAACCATATGATCAAAACTATTAATCCACACACTTCGTAACATCCACCCTCTTTCCTGGCACTATGCTGACCCTTCCACAGCTCCTGTGGAGCAATGTCAATAACTCTGCAGGCAATAACTCTCCACCTGGAACAGCAGACATCTCTATTTCAAGAGTCAATCTCAAAACAGAAAAGACAACCCTTGCTAGAGAAATTGGCAAGACAAATTAATTACATTTCCAAGGAAGCAGTGTCCAGCACAGCTCCTCGCTCTCTCCTGTGATCTGGAGGACAGGTTTACAAAAGTAGAGTAATGGTAAAAAAGAAGGAGATCAGTCACTCAGTAGGTTGAAGGAAGTTTCATCTCCGGCATTCCTGAAACACAGTCAGAGTACTGCACACAGGTAAAGCAAATAATAAACTCATAGTAAAGTAAAATGCTGCCATGGCTGGTGGTTTTCTTGAGGAGACCTTCAGGAAGAGACCAACCATCACATGACAAATGTGAACAGTAGCAAGTAATGCATGGCTGGGTGACTAAATGTCTCTTTGAGAGAGGTATAAGTTATTCAGGCACAGGACAGTCTGGGTGTATGTTCATGCATGAGAGAAGCATGATGAGCAGTCCTATTTCATGCTTAATAAAATGTCTCACTGCCACCTTATAGCCAAAAATACATTCACACTGGCAAGTGCCCTGTGTGTCAGATTCTGAGGAGGTATTTATTGAACAGTGTAAAAATTTCTGTGTGCTTCTGTTTTATTTGTTTTCTACTTCACTTCATGAGGAAGAGATAGAAGAGCAAACAGCACAATTTTGTTGACCAAAGGATATACAGGAGGTCAGCACAGTTTTCGTCAGGACAGATGCACCATTCAAGGAATTCAAAAGGTTAAGAAGGAAAAGCAAAGAGCAGATGCAGGAGTTTACAGTCCCCAGGGCAGCAACAAAAATAAGAGCCATACAGCAGTCAGATAATGTTAGAAGGTCTTTCTTCCATTGTTAGAATGAGCTCATAGGATATTTTTCATGTTATGTTTTAGATTTTAATTTTGGTCTGACACAGGGAAGGACCACTTCACAAAATTTGGACAGGTTGAAAAAAAACGAAACAGGCTGAGATGTCTGCCTGGAAAAAAAAAAATCCAAAATAAAGGGACTTCAAAAAAGTAAAAGAAAAGCTACTAGAAAAAAAATAGAGGTTATCTTTTTGAGAAAAAATAAAATGCGTAGTTCTCACCTAAGAATACAGATTTACATAGGCTTGTAAGAAACAACATTCCATGATCTGGCAACTATTCATGTTCTCATATGCAAGCAGTATCTTAACTGCTTAGCAAGATCAAAACCAGAGTATATGTAATGGATTAATCATTCAAAACTACTTATTTGAGAGGGGAATATACCAGGGACAGACACAAATTATTTAGGCTATATAAAAAAAAAAAAAAAAAAAAAAAAAAAAAAAAAAAAAAAAAAAAAAAAAAAAAAAAAAAAAAAAAAAAAAAGTCATGCATTAGAAACAGCACTAGAAATAGAAAAGGAAATAGAGATAGGAATCTGGAACAGAGAAAATGTCACCTAAATATTGAGATTTGTTCCTGTTAGGGATCTGAAGACTATAAAGCATCTTTACTGGGCAATCAGTGGCAGTGTAACCACTTGGGAAACTGAAATGGGGGGGACCAGCTCCAAGGAGCACAGGGAAGGGGACAGCCTGACCTAAAGGGTCTTTTCCATCAAGTGCAAACAGAACTCTGCATAATAGACTTTCCAACTTCTCAAAAGCAAAGCATGAGCTGAATCAATCTCAAAATGTACCAATAATAGGGATGAAAAATGCTGAAACCTCATATCAAGGTGATGTGAGTGGGATTTGTCAAAAAAGGATGAATGCTGGCAGCCAGGTCCATGGACTGAAATACAGCCCATAAAGTGAGTGGCTGGTCTGCACAGCAGTGCCATTCGTCTCTCATCTTGATTTGGACATCAGAAGAGACATATTTGACCATGTTCAGTATAAAAAGAAATGCACTGTTCAGTGTTTTCCAAAACCTACCATTTAAATTCATTTGGCTATGGAGATGATCTAAAGAAGAGAAAAAAACCCAGTTATACTTCAATTTCTGTCACAAAACTTCTGCTGTCTTTGCTGACAGAGGGAGAAATATGGTTTCTGTTCATCCTGTAATTCCAATTTTATCTGAATAGAAACCAAAGACTAAGAGAACAATTCTGGTCTTGCTAAATGTACCTGTCTGCTTTACTATCAATTGAACTTGTCTCTCTAAATATTTTACAAGGCATAACTTTTTTCTTTAATTTCTCTTCATCTTTCTCTTCACTTCATTATTTTTCTACTGGGAAAAAATGCCAGATTTGTTAGAAGTCATTACTTTCCCTGTGGGTCACCTCTAAGCTTTTTTTATCATGTACTTTTTCCTTATTCTGACAGAATATGAGACATTATCAGATATGCCCTCTGCTTATTGAGTTCTGCCTGGAACTGTAATTGTAATATACATGAGCTAGTACTTCATGCTTACATTGTGCCTCACATTCAAAGATCTCATAGTAATTCAGAACAAGGTATAAAGTATTAATGACCTGTATAAAAGGAGGGGAAATATAAAATGAAGAGAAGAGTCGGAAAGGGAGTAAATTTGCAACCATATTTTATTTTGGTTCTTCAGAAAGGAGATGGTATTTCAGTTCAGTGGAAACAAAAATAAAAAGTGGGATTTTATTTTGAATGAAAAAAGGTAATTTTAAACTTGAAAGACTTTACAAAAAATTTTGATTTTGAGGTGCTACCTGTTTGAAAGCCTGTAACCATCTGATGGTATTTATACATATCATCCAATTCATTCACAAAGGACATTGTCAGATAGTGTTATTCTTCAGCTTCCAGAGATTTTGAAAACTGGATGTGTCCAAGAATGCATTAAGCCACACATAAAATTTGAGGAAAAGGTCAAATAAAGAATGTAGGACTCCTGAATGCAAAAATCAATCTTCATTCACACCACATGCAACTTGGCACACACATTGTTTGCTGCAGCCCCAAGAGAAAATTCTACTCTAGTGCAAAACTTAGAAAGTGGCTTTTGGAATTTGCTACTTGCAAGCCATTACCTGGTATCTCCTTTGGAAAAAGGCAGTTGAATATCTATTTTAATGAAAAATAAACAAAAAAAAAATTTGCCTATTAATGTCCACTTTTAAAATCTCTTTGGAGTCCTTGAGTAAAAAGAATACTACATTTACAAAGTATTGTAATGATTTCAATACAGACTACATACAATATTCCGGATATTTTTAACAGACCATCAATATTTTTGTCACCATGTAGGAGTTTCCCTTGATTTGGACGTGAAATCTAAGGTGGACATCACAAATATTTTTCAATGCAAAAGCATGTTGATTTCTAGAGCCATCAATTGTTAAACTGTGGCTTTTTTATACAAACTGTTACCACAGAGATGAAAATGTTTAGTACCACACAGGTATTATTGAAGTGATTTTGACAGCATTTCACACCTCATTTGCTGCCAAAGTTATTAGATTTTAGTCAATGATCAAAGACCCAACTGACTCTAAAGGGCTCCTTTAAAGCACTGAGGCATGAAATTACAACAATTTAGAAATTATCTTGATCTTTACTTCATCTTTTGTTCAAGGTAGAGGTCCCCATCTCTTCTATCTACCTCCTCACTTATTTTAAAGGGAACACTTAGGGTTAATTTAAGCCTTGAAATGGTGCCATATTTATCTGACTTCTGGTTATTTGGAGGGGTAACTTGTCAAAGCAACTGTTTGAGTGTAGATTGGCTGTTATAACTTCCAGTGACAAAAACCATTGCCCATCTGGAATGAAGGCTGATTAGCAAAAGGTGCCTTTCCCAAGGATGAAATCATCAAAACCCATAGAACTTGCAAAAAAAAAAAAAAAAAAAAAAAAAAAAAAAAAAACCAAAAAACCCCACCAGAGTTCAAGGAGACACATTGTGTTGATAACCCTGTTAACTCCACGATCTGATGTGCACGTGACATGTCCTCTCACTTCTTTTATACCTGTATAAAAATACCATTGTGTTTTCATAGCTCATAATGCTACAATTATTTAAAAATCTCCTTTAGACAGAGTACTTTAAAGATATTTACATCAGCTGGGCCACCACTAAACTCTGTCCCAAAGCACCACATCTGCATGTTATTTTGAAGACTTCCAGAGATGGCAATTCCACCATTTCCCTGGGCAGCCTTTTCCAATCCTTGGCAACCTTTCAGTGAAAAGCTTTTCCTGACATCCAACCTAAACCTTCCCTGGTGCAACAGGAGGCCATTTTCTCCATCCATGCATTTGATAACAGGGAAAAGAGAATGACACACCTGGCTGCACCCTTTTGTCAGGGAATTGTGGAGAGTGAGAAGGTCCTCCCTGAGCCTTTTTTCTCCAGGCTGGGCCCCTCCAGCTCCCTCAGCTGCTCCTCATCACATTTATGCTCCAGACCCTTCCCCAGCTCTGTTGCTGTTCTCTGGACACCTCAAAGTCTTTCTGGTGGTGAGGGACCCAAAACTGAACCCAGGATTTGAGGTATGGCCTCACCAGTGACAAGCCAGGGGACAATCACTGCCCTGGCCCTGCTGACCACACAATTGCTGACACAGGATGGAGGTGGAAGGGTCACAGCTCTTTGCTACCTGATCCTTTTCTGGAAGATTCACTGGACCTACAGCTGCATCAGCTCCCACAAATCAAGCAAGACATCTTTGTTTAAGATCAGAACAATTAGGCCTCCAGTTTTCTTGCCTGTCTCCCTGTAGATATTTTTTATTTCCTGGAGGAATTCCTACAACTCAGCTCACTTTTTGTCAGCAGTGGCAAACTCCCCACTCAAGTCACCTAGCCTCCAGGAAGCTGTCTCAACAACCAGCCTGGTTAAATGAATTTGTGCTACCTAAAAATAAAGATATTTAAAGTGGCTTAAAACAGCCAGGGTACCCCATTTATCTTCTTTGTAACACTGATTTGGCATTTGAGGACACTCTTGTTCACATACAATCCCAAGCCACTTTCTAGGAAATGGATTTCCATGCCTGATGGTTTACTGATGGCAAAATATCTTTGATTTATTCCATAAAAACTTCCCAGCTGAACTATTAATCCTCTTCCTTGGAACCAAGAAACCAAAAAGCATGAAAAGCATGGCTTTCATTGTAAAAAAAAAAAAAAAAAATAGAAAAAAAACTCCCTTTTTACACTCTCACAGAGTTGCAGGAAGCTCTTTAGTTAAATCAATTGCCGGTAATTAGAGTAGTACTTCTAACAGTGCCTAAATCATATTTGATTGGGGCTATTGTGTTAGCTCTTCTCTTGCCATGAACTGTATTTCATTGCATCTGAATTATTCTGAGCAATCCTCTAATCCCCTCACTTTCCTTCGATTCAAAGATGAATCTTTGCTTTCCACTACTGTATTATCAAAACCTCCTCTCCAGACTAATGCGCTTGCAAGAGTCATTTTTCATTGAATGTTAGGCCTGACAAAGAATTATTATTCTAATGTATTGGGGAGATTAGCTCATTTTCACTCTCCTTCTGCCTTCCCATTCATCACTCTCCTGCTGTTGGGACTTCCAAAATGATTTATTTAGGCAGAAAACTTGAGTGTTGTGGAGGAGAGCTGAAAATACACAAATGGCACAGGAAATGCTGATCCTTTCCACACCACTCCACTAAACATGACTCATGAGTGTGTCTCTTCCTTTTAATTTCTGGGAACCTTAGGGAAGTCTCTCTTTTTTATTCCTTCTCATCTTTACTGGTAGCATTTACATAATATATATAAAATAGGTCCTCTCTTCTCTATCAGGTCAATCAAACCCATCTTTTTATTGCCATTTGTTGTTAGCATCAGCCTGAATTGCTGATAACCTACTCTCTTCTAATTACATTTCAGTTTCTTTAATGCTGTCACAGGGCTCAAAATATGGCCCTGTTTATCCCACAAATCTTTTGGACAAAAATGCCATGAAGATATTAAAACTATGAATTTATTAATACATCTTAATGTATTTATGAAGACTTAGAATGGCTCACAGAGCTCTCTCTGTTGTATTTAGTTGTCCTGGTCAGTGAGTGGTATTATGGGATTTTCAGCTGAAGAGGAGATCGGGACTAGATTATTTCTCGAGGTCAGATGGAAAAAGAAGTTATTCAAGATGACCCAGAGGGATCAAGATGCCATCCATGGAGACCTGAACAAGCTGGAGACAAATTATTTTGTCTCATGAGGCTGAACAAGGCCAAGTGCTGGTTCTGTACCTGCATCAGGGCAACCCCTGGTGTCAATCCAGGATGAGGGGATTTTTGCCTGATATCAAGGGGAAAAGTCTTGCTATGGTGTTAAAACAATAAAATAAAAAGTAGACCTTTATTTGGAAGCTCCTGGGTGTGCCAGTGGTTATGGGGACATCCAGTATTGCATTTCTATAGTTTTAAAAGTTAATAAACTAAGCATATTTAACAGATATTGTCTAATTAGAAGAGCAGTTGGTTAGGTAATTTTTCCCCAGGTACTGCCCCATTGGAGTTAGTCCAGGGCTTATCTGCCCCATTTTCTTGTTATTTCTTCTCAGATTCTGATTGGAAAACAAAATATGCTCTTTTTAGGTTGTCTTCTTGAAAATAAGACTAACTAGTATTTCAGGAATGCATTAGAAGGTTTACTTATTCTTCTAAAATGTAAGAGAAAGGGTAGAAAAAATATTAGGAGCTACATAACTATGTAATAGTATTCTACAAGGTGTGAATACATGCAAAAATCTTTAGGCATCAGGATGAGCAGATCAAGAGCAGCCTTGTGGGGAAGGACTTGGTGGTGCTGTGGGATGAGAGGCTGGACATGAGCTGTCAGTGGGCACTCAGAACCCCTCTGTGTCCTGGGCTGCAGGGTGGGCAGCAGGGCAAGGGAGGGGATTCTGCCCCTCTGCTCTGCTCTGCTCTGCTCTGCTCTGCTCAGACCCCACCTGCAGAGCTGCATCCAGGCCTGGCAGCCAGCACAGGAAGGACAGGGAGCTGTTGGAGCCAGTTCACAGCAAACATCCAAGATTATCAGAGGGATGCAGCAACTCTCTTACGAGGAAACATTGAGAGATTTGGAATTCTTCAGCCTGGAGAAGATTTGTGGTGTCCTGATTATGTCCTTCCCATACATGAAGGAAGCCTACAAGAAGGATGGAGAGAGACTCCTTACAAGAGCCTGGAGTGGCAGCACAAGGGAGAATGGCTTCAGACTAGGAGAGAGTAGGTTTAGATTAGATATTAGAAAAAAAAATTATTTTCTGTGAGGGTTGTGACACCCTGGCATAGGTTATCCAGAGAAGCTGTGGCTGCCCCATCTCTGGAGGTGTTCAAGGCCAGTCTGGAAAAAGTTCTGAGCAACTTGTTCTAGTGGAAGGTGTCCCTGACCATGGCAGGGGGTTGGAACTGGAAGATCTTTAAGGTCCCTTCCAACCCAAACTATTCTATGGGACTATGATGGAGGAGTGTAAGGAAATAAAAGGGGGAAGGTTGATGTAAGATCACCTAAACACATAAAACAGTTATTGGGAAGAGACATAAGTCAAAATGCAAGAAGAATGAGGCAGGCTGAACAGCAAAGATTTTGGGAGGTTGCAGTTAAATCAGTAAAGGAACCCAAAATATCTTAATATTCAGTGCAATTTGATCAATGAACAAGATGGAAATTGTCAGCAATTGTTCCAGAAGGGCTTATTTAAGGAAAGAAGACCAGCAAAAATCTAGCAAATATTTCATACAATAAGTGGATCTTAAAATTTTGTCATATGCAGAGCACTGTTTATGTACAGAACAAGAAATTTCTTGTTATTGTATCCATTGACAGTCTAAATTAAATATTATTCCTCTAATTAATATATTTTGCAACATAAGTGTCTGTCTCTGAGGGGTCAGGTTTTCCAGTCCTGCTCTTGAGGCCAGGATCTGTTCCACCTAGACTTCAACTGACCAAGTGTGGATGTCTCTGTAAGGTGACCCAAATCATATCCTAAACTGCATTTACTCTATTAATTAGACTCTTATTGACTGCAAAGGGAGTTCAAGTCTGTGCTGTCAATGCCTTCACTGAACCAGGCCAATCCCAGCCCTGAAGTAAGAGCTGAATCCCACTTGGTCTTGTACTATAATTGCTTCATCATCATCATCTTGAGAATTTCTGACTTTTTTTACCTCACACAGCAGCTGACCCACCTTTACCTGCACAAACTTTCTCATATCCTCATGTTTTGGAATAGGCTATAAAAGCTCCCCTTTCTGCTACTCAAGTTCTTATTTTCTTCCAAAAGTGCCATCTACCCTGCCTCCTGCTCCACTGGTTTAGGTGCAGAGTTGTCTTCTTTCATTAAGGTGTTTGTGTAGGAGAGGAAAAGGTATTCATAAATTAATTGTGAGAAAGAGACTACTAGGTGGAAGATCCTGACACAAGAAACCATAATCAGGATGTTATTAACTGCATATTTTGATAATACAGTAGTGGCACAGACTGGTTTGGAGGTATATTTTATAGACTGACTAGGTAAATCCAGATCAATGTAGTTAGTAAATCCAAAGTTGCTCATTTTTCAGAAGGTGTTAGCCTAGTTCACCTCCAGAGGTTCTTTTCAACTGAAGTAGAATAAGGAATGAAATTCTATATCTCTAAGGTAAGGAGGGGAAAAGGAAAAAACCCTATAGAATATGGCTAGACCTTACAGAAACTGATCATCTTAGAATTACAGAGAAATTCTACAAGAGCAGAAAGGTACCTTATACCTCAGCAAGAACCGTTTTGGGATTCATACATTGGCTTCTGCATTCACTGCTAGTCTGCCATCAGTTTTCTTCCAAAGGTCTTTCCATCACCAGCATCGGAGTGCAGACAACCTTCCCAAATATTTTCTATAGAGCAAGAAGAGAGGATTTCTCTAAGACCTTCCAGTATCCAGAAGAACGATTAACAGGAAAATCTCTTTCTCTTGAATATTTACAGCTTGCAAGAAGCTAGCATAAGCTGAGCACTCAGAACAGAACAAGGGTATGGGCTGTTGCTTACACACTTTTCTGCTAAGTGAGCCACCAACACAGAATAAAGGTGAGCTCCTGTGTTCACTAGATGGTGCTCCAACATTCAGATCCAGAGCTGCTGGGCCTTCCTAGGATGTTGAATTCTCTTGTTCACCAGCTGTCTCTGCGCCTGTCATTGTTCACCATCACAAAGTTCCCATGGGCTGGACGTGCTCACTCTTTACAAGCAGTACCTAT
The DNA here is from genome assembly GCA_013401135.1 of Cettia cetti. Lineage (NCBI taxonomy): Eukaryota > Metazoa > Chordata > Aves > Passeriformes > Sylviidae > Cettia > Cettia cetti. The sequence continues at coordinate 20,955 of VZUI01036097.1, read as the reverse complement.
GGCATGCCAGAGGACTCTTCTGCATAGATGCATTGTCCCTTTCTCTCAGTTTATCCTGCTTGGTTGAGCTTACTCATGGTAAAATGTGGTGTTTTAACGCAAGGTTTTGGTTTGTCTTCTATAACAGTAAGATATTAACATGCAGACAAGAGTCTCATCTGAGCATCCAGTAGTTGCACACCTCTGGTACTCAAGTAAAGTGATATTTTTGTGTGAGTATGGTTTTCCTGTTTGAAGTGCCTGTGATGGTGTAAAAATGTGTCACAACCCACCAGAGACGCATTATTACAGTATAATATTTTTATGACATAAAAGGTACATGGTGCTTGCCTTAGAGCTGGGCGTGAAGGGATCTGGTGGGTATTTGGGAGGCCTGCAAATTTTTGGATTAGTTTTGGAGGATTGTACAGGTGTGTAGGAGTTACAACTGGTGCAGTCTTTACTACAGTACCTGTAAGAAAGGGTCCCCAGAGATGCCTATTCCCACAATCAGTGCTGTCTCTTCTTTTGGGGGAAAATAATTTGTCTACTGTAAAAATAACCAGGGAGTGAATTCACACACAGACTGAGTATCTGGTGAGGGGGCCAAGACCTGAGTGGGAACAAAGAAAGCACAAATTTATTCTCAGACTTTTGAAGCACAATTATCAAAACATTGGGGTGTCCCCCCACATACAAAAAAGATGCTAAAGGTGTGTACCAAAGGTGGGGCCCTCCAGATGGAGGCTGAGGTATTAAAGGATGTTAAAGGACATAAGTTGACACAGTCAGTGCTTGCCTGAAGGAAGAGGATTATGTCTAAGCCTTCATCTCCTCTTTACCCATGGACCTCATAAAAATAAATTGCTAAATGCTGTAAATGACATGTTCAACCCAGAACACTCTGTTCTCTGTTCTCTCAGACAGAGAGTGCAACCTCGATTCTGCTGGTTACAGAACCATGGAATTGTTTAGGTTGGAAAAGACCTCAAAAATCATCAAGTCAAACAGTTCACCCCACACTGACACCTTCAACACATTCTCATGTTCTTTGAACACTTTCAAGGATGGTGAATCCATCATTTCCCTGGTCAGCTGCTCCAATGCCAGACCACCCTTTCAGTGAGTAACTTTTTTCTAGTGTCTAATCTAAACCTTCCTGGTTGGGGTGGCTCCATATGGAAAACATGGTCCAAAATTTCCATGAACTGAGCCATGAAACAATATGAATCTAGGCAGCTTCTAGATGAGTATCTCTGAGAACTCTGTCTTACAAGGTGAAAATAGGAGCACAATGTGTTTCACCATGACCTGAGCAGAAATCTCAATATCTTCTGACTTCCAGAAAGTAAGATTGCAGTCAAGCACTGAGGGCTCCTAGTCTGCATCATATTTCCATTCATTATGCTCCATTCTTTTCTTCCCCCATAAAAATGGGACAAAAGAAAACTAAATCCTTGCAATGACAAAATGCTTCCTGGCATCTGGAAAAGTCCCGATCAGTTCAGAGAGCATCCCTGTTGGCTGAGGGAAAATGGAGGGGTTTGCAGACTGAGTGTTTGTGGCAGGGATGTTTTCCTTCCCCTTGCCTAGATTCAGCTGATTAGATCAGAGCAGAAACAGAAGAAAGGGAGCACATATAAACTGACCTTGTCATCCTAAGTGGTTGTGGCATTTCCAGGAATGCTCACCCCGCTCCAGCTCTTCATTTCTAGCTGCTTTCACTTTGTCTCACAAAAGGTTTCTGCAACAGTAAACAAACAAAGAAACAAATAAATCTTATGGGAAAACCTCCTTCAATAACCAAGCTGCTCTCCAACACTTCTATTCTCATCACTGCCTTCTTTTACCAATAAATAAATATTTCACTGCCTGGTGGAACTCTTCCTACTTGATGTAAAAAAAGGCCATGATCATGAAGTGGTCACAGCTTATGACCCTGAATCCAAATCCACAGCAAGTCAGAGAGTAGAGCTGAGGTCACAGATCACAACAAGGTGGATGCCAGGCTCTGCAGGCAGAATCTGCATCAGGTTATCTTTAATGAAATTAAATATTGGATATTTAATTGTTCCAGAATGGGAAAACTTGGTTATGTGGACAAAATAAACCCAGAGCAACTAGTTCTGGTCACCCTTACTGTTGTCACCTGTTTTCAGGGAATTAAGCCATTCCCTAGCATCTCACTTTGTCTACTTTTCAAATGAGCATCTCAAATAATAAAGCTGTAGGTTTCATTAAATATATCTCCCCTGTGACTCTTACAGAGTACACTGCCACAGAAATAATTCCCATGCTTTACTGGAAACACTAATTTCATTACTATTTTTCCTTAAGCAGACAGAAATTTATATTCTGTGTCTGTGTTCCTGCAAGGAAGCAATTTGAGTGCCACAACTTTAATTTTTGGTGCAATTTGAAATGTCTTGGAGTATCCTGCCTGACATCCATTTGCAAACTCAAACTCAACACAGCACTGCAGTTTCCATGCACTTGTCTACTCACTGATACCAAGGGTTTAAAATTCCCTCTAGACATTTCTTTGTAGGCTCCTGAATTCTGCCCCAGACATGGATGAAGTTTCTTGGAACCCTCAGCTAACTCTGAGGAATTCTCTTCAGGTTAACATAAAACAAAAACAAATACAACCTGCCCAAAACACCCTAAAGCAAGCAAACAAACAACATTTAAATTTGCTGGGGTATGACAGTAAGACATGGATAGTCTGGAGAGAGAGAGAGAATCTTTGCAGCCATTCAGAAAATGCAATGTTTAGTTAAATTAGAATGTGAAGAGTGTGTGAAACAGTGAGCAAACCTATTCACAACCCCATTCACAAGTTTGGGTTACCCTCTGTGCCCTCATCTACACTAAGAAGAAACTAAAATGAAGGTTTGATACAAACTGCCCAGAGAAAAGGTGCAAATAAATTCAGCACCTCAGTCCAGAGAAAAATTTTTGTTCAAACAATTTTGCTAGAAATTAAACAGAAAGATTATTTATGGAGATCACAGAAACACAGAATATGCTGAGTTGGAAGGGATCCAGAAGAATCATCAAGTCCAGCTCCTGGTCCTGAGATGGGTTGGAAAGGAAAGGTCAAATCCAAAACAGGACTTGTGCACCTCAGAATTCCTCTGAACACAGCCAAGACACAGCAGCGTCCTCACTGAATTCAGTGATGAGCTTTGTATTTAAAACATGCTCAAACGCAAAATCCATGCTGCTAGACCAGCTTTGTGCTGGAGCTCTCCCCCAGGCTCCTGCCTGTATTCTCCTGTTAGTTGAAACCCACCCACTCCAGAGGGACAGCTTACAACCAAGGTGGGAAATGCTTTGCTTTTATCCCTTGGAATTCCTGCCTCTTGGAGGAGTTCACAGAGCACTCAGCAGTTCAGGTACTGTAGACTCAGTGTTCAGACCACTCCCCAGGCCTTGCAAAGTGCTCTCCACTCTCACAGTACCATCAATTTGTTTTTGAAGGCCAGTCTTGATTGTTTAAATGCTCCCCCACTGAGCAGACAAGACATGAAGTCATAATTCAGATCTTAATCAAGCTCAAGGATGTCAATGAAAATAATTGGACTGACTTAAATACCCTGTTCCTGTGATTGATGTACTGAGTGAAGGACTGGGACACCTGGGCTGCACATTTGTAATGAACTCCCTGCTCTCCACTGATGCTAAAAAGAGAATTTTCTGTTTCTCAGGGAGTCCCCAGAAGATCTCACTTCAGGATTGTCACCCAAGCACAGCCCTGGAAGTGTTGCTGCCCTCTCTGATGTCCCTGAGCTCTCCCATCTCTGCAACAAGTTGCCTATTCAAAACAGATCAAGACGTCCCTGTTCAAATGTTTTTTTTTGAAGCTTGGATTTTCTCTTCTCATCACAAATGGTGAGTTAATTGTCTCAGAGGTATTCTACATTTGGAACAATGTTTTTTTAGTAAGATTTGAAATGTGCACTTGGCTCACTGGGGAGTAATGCTGCCAGGGCTTCATGTTTAACACGGAGATGTCTAAATTCCTGATGAGACAAGGGTCACCTGTGGCATTCCTGTGCTCTAATTATGTGTGCAAATTGCAGATGCACACCCAGCCAGACTAATGCAAGTCCCACTTAAAATTCCTTGTTCTTGTATTTTCTTTTCTTACCAGTTAAGCTCTAGTAGGAGCTGAAAGTGGCATCCGCTCACAGCAAACGAGTCCAATGCTTGGAGATAATACTTATACAACATTTACCACGTTATTTTCCCTGAGGCACTCTCAAATGATCCATGACTTGATAATGTATGTAAAGTGGCTGGAACACATACACAGAGCAAACTACGATTGCTGCCTTCTTATTAAATTTAGGATATTATTACCCTAAGCGCTTGTATTAGTATTATTAGTGGTAGATGATAGGGCTTATTATGAAGAATGGTTACAAGTTTCAGTAATTGTTAGAACTGCTCCCATAAGGTAGTTTGTTCATCTGTCCATTCAACCTAGGTCACATAACATTTCAAATCTTACCAGCATGTATGAGTTTTGTTTTCTGCCAAGAAAAAAGAAAAAAAGGAAAGGAAAAGGAAGATACGACTTACTCACACTTTGATGAATGATTAAGAGGCTGAGGTGTTACAGAACACTTTAGTTAAACACAGATATAAATTTTTCTCCTGCACACATCTACCTTTGCATTTTTATGCTCCCATAGAAGTGGAAAATAGCATTCTCAAAAAACTTTGGAGGGAGGGGGATGTCAAATAAGATGAAAGAAGTGGTTTATGTCCCAACACCTCTTGCAGTGAATAAACCTGTATTTAAAGTTTCATTTAAATTGTGTCAGTTTCCATTTCTCACCACCATTTAACTCCTAATGCTGTTCAATTTGCCACCATTGTGCTCCCAATATTTATCATTTTTTTTCATCATAGTGTTTTTATACCAAGCATGGAAATATAAGTTTTGTTCAGAGATTGCTTGTCACTTGTCTTATAGAGAACAATCTCTCCATTGCTGTGCTTGATTACTTCTGATGAGACTTGAGCTGGTGTGAAACAATACCACTAGCATCCACTGCAGGAAATTAGATTTACATTTGCCCAGGATTAAATTAAGAGTGATTTTGTAACCAGTATCAAACTGCCAAAGCTTGGCCTGGGCAGAGTAGCCTTGATCCTTCAAAGAGGTCAGGTGGGAGTTAGATCAGTTTACACAGTAAAGTCATAACTATGCCTTAGCAAGGAGACTTAAAATGTTATATTTATTAAGAACTACATTTTTTTAAAAAGAAAACTATCCTGTTATTTCTTATGGCATTCACTCACATTATTCCCAATTTAACATTTGCCTGATTCTGTTGGCTTTAAAGAATGTGCTTAAACGTGGGCTGGAAAAAGGATGATATCTTGAGTCATTTACATCTCCCCTGTTCAAAGAAATAGGAATTGGTTCTACTTCTCCAGGGCCAAGAATGCAAGGGTCAGAAACATGCTCAGACCCACACATTTCATGGGAGCTGCATATCTGTTACTAAGGCCAGTAAAGCCATAGCACCTGGGAAAAGAAAAACTTCCTTCTCCTCTATCCCACGGCTTGATATCTGAATTTTCAAACTCCCACCAGATAAGGCCTCTTTGTAACTCTGCATTTTACAGCACAGGTATTCATGAACCCTTCATCACAGCAGACCTGTGGTCACTACATGGTCCCAGTGGAAACTCTCTGGTGACCCTGGGGAGAGGCACTCTGGGGATTTCTTAGGCGCGAGTGGCTCTCAAAGAGTGTTATAGCAAAGAACTACATAGAATCATGGACTCATAGAATCTCCTGAGCTGGAGGGACTCACAAGGATAGCCAAAGTCTAACTCCTGGCCCTGCACAGGAAAGCCCCCAACAGTCCCACCATGTGCCTGAGAGTGTTGTCCAAATGCTTTTTGAACTCTGTCAGGCTGGTGCTGTGACCGCTGCCCTGGGAGCCTCTTCAGTGTCCAACCACCCTCTGGGTGAAGAACCTTTTCCTGATACCCAACCTAAACCTCCCCTGACACAACTCCAGGCCATTCCCTCTGGACCTGCCACTGTCACCACAGAGAAGAGATCAGGGGCTGCCCCTCCTCTTCCCCTCATGAGGAAGCTGAAGACCCCTCAGCCTCCTCTTCTCCAGGCTGTGCAAACCAAGAACCATCAGTCATTCTGCCTGTGGCTTCTCCTCAGTGCCCTTCACCATCTTCATACAGAAGCAAGTCCCATCTATAAGTGTCATTTATGTCTTCTTGTGCAGTTTTAGGGAGTTTAGCTCTGCAAACACACAAAATCTGATTTCCAGAAATAAATCCCACTTCAGTGGTCTCTCTGCTGCTACTGTGTCATGTAGAAATAGTGAAAAGAGGTGCAGGAAAATACAGGCCTGGAACTGGGAAGAACTGAGCCTCTCTGCTTTTCTCTCTGAATTTTACCGACCCTGTTATTTCACTTTGCATGTGAGTTTGTAAATTATGTTCCACATAACACCACAGAGCATTTTGCTGTTGCATATTAGTTTGGCTGCTAAGTTCTCTGTTGATCTTACAAATTTGTAGTAATTAAGAGAAAGAGCAAAGAGATAAATTGAAAGAGAAATTAAGAGGATGAGTAAAAGGAAGGGGAGGAGGAGAATGAAGAGGAGGAGACAGGAAGGTAGGAATGGAAGAACTTTCATAGTTGAGTTCTTCAGTAATTTACTTCTGAAATTATTTTTCCTTCTGAAATTAGCTTAAAAACTTACCAACTCCAAAACAACACTAAACCCAGATGCCTCTGTTGGAGTCAAAACAAAAAATGTTTTGTGAAACCAGGAAGCTCATTTTGTGGGAATATTTAATAGCAAAGCCTTTTAATTTCTGGGGTCTATTTCAATATATTTCTCCATTTTCCAATATTTTCAGCTCGACTGGAGGATTAAAAACATTTGTGCTCACTGAACTATCTGAAATTTTTAAGGTGCCCAGACAGAATAACAAGGCTTTATAAATCAGCCTCCTTCTTATGTCTTACCTGTCAATATAGGTTAAAATGTCAGAGGTATCTGGTAATGTTCATGGCTAGAGCCTGGAAATGTGTTCATTATTACTCCAGGTGTGAGATGACTTGGTTTTGCCTTAATTCAACTGCACTGTTGTCTCCCTGTTCTTTTTAACCTTCTGATAGCTTACATTTTTGTAATGGTGGTTCTCATACATTTTCATGTAAACAAAATATTGTTTATGTAACTGTAATTTATTGTTGATATTCCTCTCTTGGGAAGGAGAAACTTGATGGACTTCTAGTTTGACCAGTGTAGTTGGAGAGGTGGCAACCTCATCCTCCAATCCCTGGTCATTGTCCAAAATCTATATAAACTGAAGGAACAAATTAACTTCCTTCTTCTCCTTTTTCCTGCCCTGACAGTTTGCATGTATGTGTGTTCATTGCGTGCCCTATAACAACACACTGTGTGTCACTGTCCAGGTGCTTCACCCTGCTTCAGAAAATCTCAGCCATCCACAAGAAGCTCTTCATGGTGAGAACTCCAGGGCAAACCACTACATGATAAAATGTAGGATGAATTTAAGCTTTCATAGGATTGTTTTTGCAGACAGTGAAACAATGTTCTCTGGCCTGTTTTAATTTCCATCCCCACTTGTGTGTCTGATCTGTGCCTACCATGCCACTTTGGAAAGCTCTGTACTTTCTGCCCCAGTGCCATTTTCACATCCTTAATCCCAGCAAAATCAGTGATTGTCCAACCGGCGCTGCATCAGGGAGAACTTGAAACCTCTGTTTGTTATAAACCAATAGTCTGGAAATCATTGGAGCTACAAATAAGGATTGATGTGCTGTACAGTCTGGCACAGAAAGAAAAATGGAAGGGGAAAATGTGGAATCATGCAGAGCAGTAGAGGAGACACTTTTTAGAGAACTGGGACTGGAAATACAATGTTGGATCCCTCCCAGTTTCTTTTGATGGCTTGGAGATCAGACCACTCAAAATTTTACTAATCAGGTTTTCAAAAAAAAATTTCTTTATAGTTATCATCAAATATGAAAAAGAAGTGTGGAGCAGGGGGAAGAGGTTTTTTAGTAAAATATGTTTACTTAAAGAAATATGTTTACTTAAAATAATTCTTGCAGGAATGGAAGAGTTCCAAAGATTTAGCCTTTCTCTTTTTCTTATCTGACTGACCATAGGAAAATAGATGTTCTTGTGAGAGATTTTCATAGAATTACAGAAAGCATTTATTTGGAAGGGACTTTAAAAAAATGATCCAGTCCCACCTCCCTGCCATGGGCAGGGACACCTTCCACTATCCCAGGTTGCCCCCAGCCCCATCCAACCTGGCCTTGGACACTTCCAGGGGTGGGGCAGCCACAGCTTCTCTGAGCAAGCTGGTCGAGTGTTTCCATTTGCAGGAAAATGGAAATATTTGTAATAATAATGAATAAAACACTGCCTGTTATCCTTATTCACCTGAAGATGAAGAAAGAATTCTTAATATTGGAAGAACAGGAATTCATCCCAGTGACCCCTCTCAGACTGAAACATAGAATCATCACATCATTAAGGTTAGAAAAGACCTTTACATTCATTGAGTCCAACCATTAACCCAGATCCAATGCCATATTCATCATCAAACTGTGTACTCAAGTGCTGTATGCACAAGTTTTTTGAGCAGTCCCAGGAATGGTGTTTCCACCACTTCACTGAGCAGTCTGTTCCAATGCTTAGAAATATTTTCAATTAATTTTTTTTCCCTAATATTCAATCTAAACCTCCCCTAGCAGAACTTGAGCAATCAGGGTTCAGGAAGTGTGGTAACTCTCAAGCATGGAAGTGTGAATGGCCCTGGCAGGACTCTGGGGTGCTCAAGCACTCAGCTGTGAAGGCTGCAGAGGTGAACAGAGGCAGAGCTGCTCATGGGGATCATATTTCTGTGCTGGAGGAGAAGGGAATGATATTTAGTAATTCATGTTGTCATGTTAAGGGGAAGCACACAGAAAAAGCCAAGGCTTTGTGGGAGAAATTCAAGTCTCTGCATCTTCTACCACAACAGCTAAAAGAAAGAAAAAATTACCTCTTGCATGAAAACCTAATAGCAGGATTACACGTAAAGCAGTTATTTTCATGGATTTACTCTCCTTTACCAGTAGAGCTCAGTGACTACAGGACCTCACAGAGAACTGCAGAATCATTTATTTTGGTAAAGATCTCTAAGAACATCAAGTCCAACCCAACAGCACCAAGTCCATCATTAAGCCATGTCCATAAGTGTCACACCCACACACCTTCTAAAAACTTCTATGGACAGTGATTGTGCCACTTCCCTGGGCAGCCTGGTCCAGTGCTTGGCTATGCTTCCAGTGAACAAAATTTTCTAATATTCAATCTAAACTTCCCCTGGGGGAACTTGATGTCTTTCCCACTCATTCTGCCATTTGTTTTCTGGGAGAAGGGACCAATTTCCTGCCCACTCTGACCTCCTGTCATGGAGTTGTAGAGAGAAGATCCCCCCTGAGCCTCCTTTCCTCCAGGCTGAGCTCCCTCAGCTGCTCCTCATCAGTCTTGTGCTCCAGCCCCTTCCCCAGCTCTGTTCCCTTCTCTGGACATGGTCCAGCACTTCAGTGTCTTTTTTGTAGTGATGGCCCCAAAACTGACCCCAGTATTTAAGATGTGGCCTCAGCAGTGCCCAGCACAGGGGGACAATCCCTCCATGCAGCAAACACAAAACACAGTGAGGTGTTTCCAACCAAGTGGAAAACCTTCTGTAAGGACAATGCCTAACCTCCACAACCTTGTTTTGTAAGATTAGAGCAAGCAAGTGGAAATAAAGCCATGCCAGTTCTGACTTTTAAACACATCCTTACGTTTACAACACAGACTCGTACACACATAGCACCGAGCACGAGGCCATGAATCTTGTTTAGTGGGTGGTTATAGTTGTATGTAAAGAGTGGAGATTAAATTAAGCATTGCAGGAAGGTAGTGCATCTTTTCTGGGCAATTACACATACCTTGTATAATCTAATGAGCTGTTACTGGACCCTAATGGAACATTTAAAGAGAGTTATTGTATTTTTTCACAGTTTGCTGGATTGGAGAAGTTAATTGATTTACCAGGGAAAATGCCTCTCCTTTTCCCTAGACCCCCAACTTCTTTTTGAACACATCCAGAAATAGAAACACAGGAAGAAGAAAGACAAGGGTAGGTAGTAATTAAGTACAAAATCATTAAAAAGAAATCAGTTCCATGATATCTTCCCTGATAACAATCCACAGTGATAATAGCAATACTCAGCTCTGCAATAGCTCTGTAAATCCATAGATTCCAAAGTGTGTTGCACTGAGGGAAATACAAAGCATTTCCTTGTTTCAGCTTGTCATTAAAAAATGTAAAAAAAGGGCCACCACAATATTCAAATGCAGTTGTCCCTTTTTTTGTTTTTTTTTTTTACATTCCACTTCTACTGGAAAACTTGTTAAACCCCAACGTGCTTTCAAGCACTATTTAAAGTAAGACGTTATTGAAGTACATTCTCCCAGTTATTTTGTGCATCGTGTGTACAATATATGGAGCCTCAGGGGGTTTTGGGGAGCAAGATTTGGGTTCAGATTAATAAATACTGGTAATAACCACAGGTTAATAACTTACTTTTTATCTAACTATAAGCAATAACTTCCCACTTTAGTGGAGGAAACCAGAGCTGACCCTCACACGAAACCAGGCAAATGTAATTTCCCCAGATTGTGCTCAATCTCTGCTGCAGTCAGAAGTGCTTTTTCTAGCAAAATTAATCGTGTTGATAATAAAAGTCTAATGTTTCCTGTGGTGGCTTCTGAACTTGTTATCCAGCTGGGATTCTGGATCTCCCAGGGGTCTGCTGAGCCTGAAGGAATTTGGACAGTACAGGCAGTGCAAACCTCTGTGGTGTCACTTTGGTTCTGCTCCTGCTTTGTCAGCATAGAAGGAGATTCACATTCAAATCACAAATTACTTCAGCCTTGTCTTTCCTTTCCTATTCCTGATGTGATTTCGTTAACTCAGTCGGACAAAGGCTGACAGCAGAGGTGTGACAGCTGCAAAGGTGATCTGTAGCTTCTGGGATGCCAGGAACTGTTGGGATCACTCCAGACTCTGGTAGAGGCTCTCCAGAGAAACAATTCCCCAAGGGGCTGCCAGCACCTCAAAGCAAGTCCAGACAATAGAAAGGGGATGCCAAAGATAAATATATTCCTTAGAGAAATGTTGTCCCAGATAAACCCATGAATGTCAGGGCTGGAAACCAACAGGTGAAGTGACTCACTTCTCTCCAGTTCCTTTTCACCGTACAGGTTAAAGCAAAGAGGAATTTCCAGTGAGACACTTTAGAAGTCGAAATGTTGAGCTTGAAGTAATTTTGCTCCTTATGGGAATCAGAATGACAACTGGTGTGGGGAAGGGCAGGAGAACAACCTACTGTCTGTCCTTGTGGCATCCCTGGTTTTGCTACTTCCATTGCATGAAAAATTGTCATTTCTCAAAAAATAACAACTCCCAAGAAATTTGGAATATTTTTAAAGTTCAAGAAATTACTATTTCCCATAGAAATTTATAATTCTACCTATAATAAGGCAACCTGTCTTGTTCCATTAAAAGTTACACTTTTCGGTTGCTGGTAACTTTGTCTAAGTTTCTCATTTGCCAAACTTTTTATTTTTTACAACTTATCTATCTTTAATGCTCCTAGAAAATTTGTAAGTAATGGTTCATGTATTTCTGAGAATTTTTCATGTCAGAAAAAAAGGGACATATCAACAGACACCTATGTCAATGCTTCTCATGTTCTCCTGACGTCCATCCTTGTACACTTCCAAGAAATAGCAGGGAATAGACACAGAAAGGATAAAATTGTGATGCAAGAATAAAACAAACAAACAAACAAACAAAAAAAACCCACAAAAAAACAAGGACGAGAAATATTGGGAAGAATAAAACTGAATACACATAAGAGTTAGTTAAAACAGAATTTGATGATATATAGAGGGCTGAAGAATACCAGACTGGGCTTGATGAGGATGGTTACTGGGTGGATACATTAAGCTGGGACAGACTGGAAGTGAAACCAGTTTTGGGAAGGATAAGTTGTAAGTAACAGGCTCAGCAGAGACTACAGTGTGAGGTGAAATAACATCTGCTAGGATAGAGAGGTGCTAGACAGGTAGACAACAGGGTGAGGGATGCTGGAGGAAAGAGGGAAGTGAAAAACTGAGAAAATTCAGTGGGAAGGAAAAATCAGGTTATAGAAAGGGGAAATTGAATTTAGCAGGGCAATGTGACAGAGACAAGGAACTGAGCCAGGAAGTAGGGATCAGGACTAATTAAGAAAAAAAAGACAAAATGACAATTGACAAATTTGACAAAAATAGCAGCATCACAAAGACCAGGGAGATGCATGACAGATGTTCGATACATGTTTTTTCTGTATTTCTGTATTGCTTCAGAAACAAACAAGGAAATCATATTTTAAAAACACGTGAATTGATTATAAATAAGGTACCCTAAAATCATTCCACAGATATCTTAATGAGATAGATCTTGTCAAGTGATGCTGTTAAGGATATCCATGAAATCAAAATATGTTCTTTCAATATATCTTCACTTTTGTCCTCTGCAAAAGCTTTGTCCAGTGGGAACTCTAGGAATTTGATTATTTGGATATTTCTAGATATTTTCAGTGTGGCTGGATAGCCTGGTGAATGGTCACTGCACGAATAAATCCAGAACACTTTGGGTGCAACAAGTTCACTCTTACCAGAAAATTGTAGTACCATTGAATCATCATGGAATCACGGAATGGTTTGTGTTGGAAAGGACATTGAAAATCATCCAGTTCCAGCCCCCAGCCATGGGCAGGGGCACCTTCCACTATCCCAGATTTCTCCAAGCCCTGTCCAACCTGACCTTGGACACTTCCAAATACAGGGAGACCACAACTTCTCTGGACAACCTGCCAGTGTCTTGCTTTCCTTATGGTAAGTTATTCCTAATATCAAATCAAAATCTGCCCTTCTTCAGTTTAAAGCCGTTCTCTCTTGTCCTATCACTGCATGCCCTTGTCAAAAGACTCCCTCCATTCTTTTTGTAAGTCCCTTTTAGGCACTGGAAGGTTCTTCATGCATAACTCAGTGACCATCCTCACACCTCCTTTCTCAGACACAACTGCTGTGCCTCCACCCATTCCCCAATACACAAGGCCACTGAAGCCTGGAATTTCATCAAGGATGTTCTTCTTTATCCTACGCTGTTGTCTTATCCTCAAATCAACTCTATTCTTTGCATTAACTAAGGCAGCAATCCTCTGGAAATGGAAAATATGAGCATATGAGTGAAGACAATATCACACTGCATAAAGCCTGCAAGGGTAAGATAAAATATAATGAGCAACATTATTTCAGGCATTTTCAAACTTCAGGGTACTGATCTTACACTTTAAAGATGTTATTTTGCTGCCTTTTTTTTTTTTTTTTTTTTTCTGAGGGAGTGGTTTTCATTTGGGGTTTTGCTGCCTTTTTTTTTTTTTTTTTTTTTTTCTGAGGGAGTGGTTTTCATTTGGGGTTTTGGGGGTTTTTTTGTTTTGTTTTTGTGGTTTTTTTTTTTTGTTAGTTTGTTTGGTTTTGTTTAGATTTCTCCCTGTGTAGAATATACGAAGGAGATGCAGCTGCATTTCTGGGGGTGTGAGTCGATAGTTCATAGAAACAGTGCCATCTACTGACGTCAGAACAAGTCACTTTTTCCTTCAAATATTTAGGATCACTGCGGATGGGTTCCTCAGAGGGATTTTTGACAATCTGTTCCAAGGAACAGAGTACATACTGCAGAGAGTGGGAGACAAGACAACTTTAACTTGAATCTTCTCATAGCTATGAAGATCCCTGACTCAGCTTCCCAAACATGTCCTGTTTCAGAATAAACTTTCATTTTCTCTGCCTTCTTCCTCTGTGCCTCTTTTGAGACATTTCAAAAGGCTTTGGAGACACAAACCAGCCTTCGCTGGCTACTGATTTTAAAAAAGGGGATTAGATGTGGCACTTTGCAATCATGGTGTGCTCAGTAGATGATTGGACTTGTTCATCTTGTGGGCTTTTGCCAACTTTAATGGTTCTGGGATTCTATGAAACTGGTTCTAGGTAATGTTCGTCGTTTGGGTTATGTCTTCTCCAGTGATATTTCCATTTTCAAGAAAGCAGGGAAACAGGAGAGAGAAATATTCTCCAAAATAATGGTGCCAGTTCCTCCAGCTCTGAGGCTAGAATGTACAGTTCCCATGGAGTTTCTGCCTCTGTCTGGCAAATAATTTTCACAGAATCACAACAACATGTGGGTTGGAAGGGACCTTAAAGGTCTTTCTGTTGCATCCCCTTCCAGCACCCTTCCACTATCCCAGGTTGCTCCAAGTCCCATCCAGCTTGGTCTTGGACAGTTCCAGGGATGGGAAGTCAACATCTACCAGCAGAAGTGAGGAAAGTTCATAAACACGGGCAGGTAGCTCCAGGTGATGCCAGATATTCTTTAGGGCTTCTGCCTGCAAAGAGAACAATTTTTGGAGTGATAATTTAATAAAAGCTTGGATCACCATCCACCAGTCAGGATATCTGCATATGAGGGGTCCTGACAGATTCCTGACATGAACTCTCCTGCAAGGAATTGGAGAAGGGGCCAATTATTCCACACTTAGGAAAAACTGAACAGGAAGAAGCTGCAATGTTATTGAGTGAAGGCCCTGAATAGAGACACGTGACAAAACTGTTCTGGTTACTGACCCCTGGCTTGCCATACAAATGAGCATTCATTTGCATAAGCAATAAAAAAGTAATTAAAAATCAACAACATATTAAACTCACATTGAAATCCTCAGGAATATTGCTGCCATTGGGTAAAGAAGAAAATACTATAAAAAGACACCAGTAGTTAAAAGCCAATTAAGCATGCCTATCAGTTTTCCATTATCAAGACTGAGTTCTGTAAATAAAAAATATTAATTGCCATAGGTCATGTTGTTAGCTACCAAATGAATCCATTCATATTTTTTACAACATTCAATGATAGTTAAGCATGCAGTTCATGTATTTGCTTTGTTAATAGAATTAAAAGAAGAAAAAAAAAAAAGAAAGTGAAAAGAAGCTTTTGATTACCTAAACTTTGAAAACCGTTCTAGAAAAACAACTTCCATTGTGTCATTATCATTCACTTTGGGTCTGATTTCAAATAATTATATTTCCTGGACCTGAGCTAGTATTTGTCTGTTGCTGAAATTTAGTTTAATTTACCCCACCCTTCATCTCTTTTTCTTTTTTTGACTCACCCCCTATGGAATGATTCATTCTCTGCTAATTAAAGCTGTAGAATTCTGAATGCAGTAATTGCCTGCGGGTATCTCTGGAAAATTTTTAATGTGACCTTTCATTTTGCATGTCTAGCTTGGAACACCTTTAAAAAGATCTGATTTTCTTAGGGCTGCCGTGTGGTACCTTTCACAATTCAATATCCTTGGTCATGTCCGTGTCTGAATGCCCCACCTTAAAAATCCAGGCACACAAAATCACTCATGTCTTCCAGAAAGCCTGGGTTCATTGGTACTCCAAACCAAAGTAATTCCTGACAAACAAGTGATCTCATTTCTCATGGCAGTGAGGATTCTGCAGTTCATTTAAGCAGCAGTGGTGAGTGCCCTGTCCTTTCAGAACCAGGACACGTATTTTAGGTAACTGCTTAGAGATTTCACAACTATTGAAGGAAATTTGGGCAAAATTCTCTCCTCATTGGAAAAGCAGCCTTCAGGACTCGTAGCACAGTGCTATTGAACTAGATTTGAAAAAGCTTTAATTATCTCAACAGGAATTTAGGGCTTTAAAAACCCAAACCATTTTAAAAAGCAGCAATGACAGACGCAGCAAAGCCCCATTTTACAACCGTTTTAACCCAGACATTTGCAAAGTCTGCCAGATAGTCTCTCTTTCCATTAAGCAGGGAAAAATATATGACATAAAGTCTAAAGAGTTTGTGCAAGATGACCCAAGGAATTCTACAAGTGGTGTAATTTGCCTCCTTTCTTCTTCAGGGTACCTGACAAATCTGAGCAAACCACCTGTGATCAGATGACAGTGCCAAGCACTCCCCAAAGTGGGGAACTCCCACCCAGCCCTTGAAATGTTCAAAGCCAGGTTGGACAGGGCTTGGAGCAGCTGATCTGGTTGTCCCTGCCCAAGGCAGGGGTTGGAACTCGGTGATTTTTGAGATCCCATTCAACCACAGACCAGTCTGTGATTCCATGGTCCAAGGCAAGTGTCCAAGGTAGACAGAATGAAATGTTATTGCCTCAGTTACACCTCAGCTAAGGGCTTTACACAGCCTGGCCTCCAGCTGATATCCACTCAAATAATCTTACCACATGCACCCTATCAAACTCTCCAAGCCTTCAACATGAGGGCCACTTCCAAGCTTCCAATCAGTCCCTGGACTGGGCTAATTCTGGAGCTCTGCCTTCCTGTTATTTAGAAGACTGTGAGGTACATGAGGCCCAAAGGTTGCCAAGGACTATTGAGACCAACAGTGCCAATGGTGCACTTCACCTCCTGGGTCTGTGCCCAAACACTGTTAAATTTACACAGCCTTTGTGTCCTGACCAGTGTTGTCCTTAACACTTTATAGATCCTAAATCTTTTTAGACTACAGTGACAATAGAAAGCTAAGAAATGTGTCACTGGTTATAAATTTCTGTGTCCTGGCTGCTCCAAATATTGGGGGGTTTGAGCACTGTGTAGGCAACAGCACTGCCTTTAGCTAAAACAGAATCAAGAGCAATTCTCAGGTTCAGCTACATTTTATAAGGATTGGAGCAATATCCAGAGTCCCCACAGCTATAGAACAATGCCTTCTTTACACAGCAGAGGGCCTTGGATTGCTCAAAGCCATAACAGGTTCATAAATATGTCTGTGGTATTTGCTTTGAGGTCCTTCAGCCTCTGCCCTCAGCAGAGAGCCAATCCCATGAGGAGTATCTGAGGGTGTGGGGAGGCTCAGACCAGAGAAAAGGAAATTCAGGGGACCTGAAGGGAGGTTGCAGCCAGATAGGGGTTGGTCTCTTCTCCCAGGTAACAACTGGACAAAAGGAAGCAACCTCAAGTTGTACCAAGTTTTGATTGGATATAAAGAAAAAAATCTTAATTGGAAGGATTCTCAAACACTGGGTCAGGCTGCCCAGGGCAGTGGTAGAGTCACCATCCCTGGAGGGATTTGAAAGATGTGTAGATGTGGCACTTGGGACATGATTTGTTAGTGTACTTGGCGGTGCTGGGTTAATGTTTGATTTGATGATCTTCAAGGGGTTTTGCCCAACACCAGTGGTTCCCTGGCTCTGTGGTGCTGATTTAGCACACATAGGTTTGAAGCAGACTGTCAGTCCAACGCTGTAGTCCAATGAAATCACAGGGACCAATGGGACACGCTCAGTGTTGATGATTTGAGATTGCTTCATTTTGGGGAGATGTCTCCATTAAAGTTGGTATTATTTTCTTTGCATAATTTATAAGGAAGAAAACATATTTAATGTCCTGGGTACATCTGCAATTTCCAAAAACCAGGTTAAGCTAATCCAAAGCATACACAAACAGTTCCCTTTATGCTGTAGTTTATTTATCTCTAACTGTTTCTGACAACTTTGGTTCAGACATCCATTTCTACATTATTCAGAGCAGAGAACAAATGACAGTTTTGAAGGGCTCTGCAGAGACTTGGGACAAGAGGACAAGAAGACAAGGCAGAGGCATTGTCATCCCTGACAAATGACTCAGAGCAGTCACTGTATGACTGGCCACCAGTGCCTGGCTGCAGCTCTTCGATCCCAAGGGTGAGTTAGGAGACTCTGCAGCTGATACCTGGTGATTTAGGAGCTGTCTTTATCAAAGGGGTGTTAGATGCCCACTCAAGTCATTCATTTCTTTAGTACTGAGCATGAGCAGTGAGTCATGGATTAGTCTGTGGTCTTTCCCAGTGTATTTATGCTCTACTCACTGGCATTTATCATCCCATTGACTTTTCTTTCCCTTTAGGAAGATCATTTAACAGCAATTCATGTGCATATTTTGCTCGTAAAACTAGAAAGGTGGACTACCAGTATGTTTTAAATCTGTCTTTGAACTCCCTGAAATCAGATTTTCCTTCACTGGAGGGGTTGTACACCAAGTGCTACATGGCTCCAGTAAAATCCCCTAGAGAAATTTGATTATGTCTAACTGGAAATGATCCTGCTAAAAGAAGTCAGAGGTGCTGCATTCACTGGTGGGTTTTTTTTTGTTTGTTTGTTTTTTTTTTTTGAGATTTAGACCTTTATTTCTTCCTTCTATAATTGAATTCTTTCCTTTTACGACATTCACTAGAGA
The DNA here is from genome assembly GCA_013401135.1 of Cettia cetti. Lineage (NCBI taxonomy): Eukaryota > Metazoa > Chordata > Aves > Passeriformes > Sylviidae > Cettia > Cettia cetti. Next base: position 2,557 of record VZUI01036097.1, on the reverse strand, counting down.
TTCCCAAGAAGTGTAAACAAGCCTGCTGATAACATCTCATGATATATATGTTTTCTGTCAGGATAATAGTAAAAAAATTACTGTGTTAGTTAATTTCTCTTCAAATATCCTACTCACCTTTAATTGAAAATGAAGATGTGTTCACACATATCTTGAGTAATTAAAACCCTATCACTTTTTCCTTATCTAATTAATGAAGAAAGGAAAAATCAGAAATTGTAAATTGGGCATGAAAACAAACAAAATTTAATTAGGGTTTTGTGTGTGTATGAAGATCATATAAGAGAATATGGTTAAAGGGAAATTTTAATAACTGCTTGCAGGTGTTTGAGCTATAATTAAATTTGTGAATTAAAATGTTGCTTGCAAAGAAATTTTTAACATTTGTGTTAAAGAAAGGAAAGTCAATTGAAGAAACAGCAATAGAAAAAGACCCAAATACCAATTCTAGGCAGCATTTGACCTTTGAAAGGAGTCCAATCAATTACAGCCATCCTTTCACATTTCCCAATTTAGAGAGATGTATTATTTTACCATGATGATATTTAGTTAACTTTAGTATGTTTCTCAGTCCTCCTGAAGGCAGCAAGACTCAAATATATGCATTAAAAAAATCCCTTCATTCAATACTTTCCTGAGAAAGGATTTAAGCTTGTACTGAAGACTTTTTCCCTAATTTAAAAAAAAAAAAAACATTTCTCAGGTAAGCAGCAGAAAGAGGCACATATTTATGTGTTAAGGAATTCGTGTTTCTCTTTTGTTTCTACTGCTTAAGGTGCAGAATTTTTTTGTGCTCCTCTCAGCACTGCAATGCCAGACCAGTTTGTGTGTTGTAGCATCACTTTATTTTTGTAATTAGTGACTATATCATGTATCTATAAATATTTATATATAAGGACATGTAAGTACAAAATTGTGCCTTCATGCCACGTGGAATTTGTAGTTATTTTGGGCTTCAGATAAAGTAAGGGGAAATGCAGTGCTGAAGGGGAAATCTGTGCCCTAATGCACAACAGACAAACTTCACAAATGCAGGGAAGTGCTTGTGTTCATCCAGAACCAGTTGGAACTGGTTATTCAGGTTGTTTAGCCACATGGTGTGATTCCTAGGATTGTTCTGTGCAGTGCCAGGAGCTGGACTTTGAAGATCCTTGTGGGTCCCTTCCAGCTGGGGCTTTTCCATGACTCTGATTCCATGGTTCCTTTGATTGTTGAGGAATTCCAGCCATGGCCTGTTGTCCCACCATCAGACACCCTTGGTAGTATAAATTATTCTTCTTGGTGGTTCCAGTTTCTCCCTATCGACTGCAAAAGAGCCAGGATGACTATGTCAGACTAAAAGTTTGCATTTTAGCTGCTAAACTTGGGCAAAGAATCCCCAAATAATGAGCATTTCTCTTGAACATCCAACCAGAGAAGACAGACTGGGGTAAAAAGAAGCCTCGCTACCTTTTCTTGTTGAGGAGTCCTGAGGTGCAAGGAGGCAATCAACTGCTCAAATGAAAACACTGAGCTTCTCTTTAAGGTTTAATACTTTCCACAATCAAAGAACTTTCCTGTCTATTAATTACCCCACTGTCTCCCATTGAAGAAAATATAACCTTTAAAAAGTAAAAGAGTATTCATTATAAATAGTCGCTATGTGTGAAATATAGCAGCAAAGGTATAATTATATAATTACGCTGCCTTTTTTAGATCAATTACATTATTATATCATCCCTGAGGTGTTCAGATACTGTGGTGTGATGAGTGTGGAACTGACTATTCCAGTGTATTCTGAGATAGATAATAATATATTTGTATTGCAATTTTCATACTGAAATAGTCCCTCACGTAAGCTTCACCTAATCAAATACCCCATCTCCTGCCTGGAAACTGGTATTTCTGGTGCAGATGGAAGAATGGAAATGAATCAATCCTTTAGCACTGCTTTTTTGTGAACTGCTGGGCTTTCTCAAGCAATGACTCATCAGAAAAAGGCTTTTTTGCTTTTCAAGATCTTGGGATGAGAGAGCATTCAAGAAGCTTCATATCTAAAGATGTGAAACCATTTGGAAAATGAGACTGTATTAATTAAGAGTGAGCCCAGCCAATGCACAACATCATCCATGGGATCTTGGAACAGCAGAAAAGGCAGAGTCTGTGTGTAAGAAGTGCACAGGGGAGCAAATATCATGTTCAATTCACAACACTTGATCTTGGAAAAAGGAAAGCTGAAAAGGATTCAGGGAGAGAAACAAATCTGGGGATCATGCTTGGCACTGCCTAGAGATAGAGAGTTCAGACAAATGCTACTTGTGCAAACAGTAGGAACAAAATACTTTCCGTTGTGAATAAAAGAAATAGCAGAGCTGTGGAGATCTTCATTGTACCATGTTTTAATAGTCATAAGGAAAAAAAAATCCATTTTCTCAGAGAAAATCCTCAGCTATGACCATTCTGAACTGACCTAAGCTGTTCCCAGTATGCAGCTTGAATACATTATTTTATTTTATTTTATTTTATTTTATTTTATTTTATTTTATTTTATTTTATTTTATTTTATTTTATTTTATTT
>VZUI01036095.1:0-14012 GCA_013401135.1 Cettia cetti | reverse complement strand
CTGAGGGAGCTGGGAAGGGGCTGAGGCTGGAGCAGAGGAGGCTCAGGGGGCCCTGGTGGCTCTGCACAGCTCCTGCCAGGAGGGGACAGCCGGGGGGAATTTGGGATCTTATCCCAGGGCACAGGGACAGGAGCAGAGGGAACGGCCTCAGGCTGGGCCAGGAGAAGTTTAATTTGGCTGTTGTGGAAAATTCCTTTATGGAAAGGGTGGACAGGCAGTGGAACCCCAGGGCAGGGGTGAAGTCTCCATCCCTGCAGGGATTTAAAGCCATGTGGAGGTGGCACTTGGGGACATGGGGCAGATCCTAGAGGGATGATCCTAGAGGGCTTTTCCAACATAAACAATTCCATAATTCTAAGATTTAGCTCCAGTAGAAGAGCTGGACACGACCAGGAACATCCAGGCCACGCCTGCAGCAGAGAATGGATGTCAACCCTAAAAGCCCTGATGGGCACCTTCCACCCTGCACTACATATCCAAAATTTGGGATCATCACTCAGTGATCCAGGTTGGATCTGGGGGTGGGGTGTTGTGAGAGCTCCGTGTGCCCATCCCTCTATTCCCACATGGCACAGGAGGAGTTCTTGGGAACACCCTGCTCTGGCTGGGCACACACATCTTCATTTTTGGTCTCTTCCCAGGGATTAAATGGGAATTACGGAGAGCCAAAGAAAGGGATCTCGACCCTCAACTGTCCATGAAGCTGGAAAAACTCTGCTGGGATCAGTCAAGGGAAGGACTGGCTCCAGTAGGGAAGAGGGTGGCCAAGCCTCTTCCTGCTCTAATTAATTTTCCATACTTTACCAGAAGTGGAGTGATAGGGAAACGCATTCCCACATTTTCACACCTCCCAGGAAGGCAGGGACACATAGAACAGGGAATTTCCCTCACCAAACCCTATTCCTCCCCTTCATCTCAGTGGATCTGGGAGCAGAAAACACTGGAAAAGACAGAAAATACGGCTGGAAATGGAAGAGGTACCCAAAAAATCCGGAGTGGTTTCTTTTTTTCTTTATAAAATGTACATAAAGAACATGAAACCCTTGAGGTAAAAGTGAGAGCAGTTTGGAACTCAACCAGATACAGACCCAGCAATGACCCGAAATCAATCCACATCAGGGGCGTAGGAAAATAAGAGAGGAAGTTTGGGTTCTGTACAACAGCAGAGGTCGTTAAAGCGTCCTCGTTACCCTATTTACATTAAATACATCCAATTACAGGTATTTATAGGGTATTTACAGACACAAATAGCACGTTTGTCCCCTTGGCATGTGGAGCGTGCAGCAGATCCGAGCGTTCCTGAGAAGGTGCCGAGGCTCTTCACTCTTGCTCTCAAGAGTTTGTGTTTCTTCCGCCTCTTTTGTGGTCGTATCCATCCAAAAAGTTCTGCAGGTGTGGTTGTTGCAGTGGTCCTGTTTTTCCCTCCCACCTGTGGAAGGTGAGAGTTGCCTGCAAAAATCCTGGATCCTGAGGGATTGGCGGGAATATTTCTCCAGTTGTAGCCATGACCTTGGTAGTGAGCAAAGCTCACTTGTCCAAGCACTCAACATTCCAGTCTCTTTCTCAATGGGAAAAAAAAAAAAAAAATCTTACAGAGATGGGAAAAGGAAGGAATTAGGTTGTGAATCCCCTGTCACAGGTCCTGTAAGGTGACATCCAACCTGAATGTGTCACACAAGGAACCGGGCAGGAGAGGCCACGTCAGGATGCACAGATCCATCCATCCCATCCATCCATCCCATCCAGAGGGAACACAAATTGTCCTCTTTAGGTTTCAGCTTCTTATCAGGAACCTGAGATGGATTTTATCATTGTCAGGTGTTGGAACAGCTGCCCAGGGCAGGAGGAATTCCCATTCCTGGAGGGATTTCAGAGCCCTGTGGATGTGGCACTTGGGGACATGGTCAGTGGTGGCCTTGACTGTGCTGGGGCATGGTTGGACTCGTTGTTCTTGGAGCTAATTCCCAACCTAAATGATTCCATGATTATGGCGCTCCCAGTGGAAAGTGACTGGTGGATCATGGCTGAACTGGGACTTTTAGGGAATTTGTGGAGGGGCATTCAGGAAGAGGGAATTTCTCCTCACACCTGTGGAGTCTGTGGTGTTCTCTGGTCTCCCCCTCAGTCTGTTCTCACTTGAGTTTTAATGTGACACAAAATATCCAGTGCCAGGTTGGATGGGCTTGGAGAAACTGGAATTGTGGAAGGGTCCCAGCCCATGGAAGGGGTGGGACTGGGTAGGATTTAAGGTCCCTTCCAACCCAAACCAGTCTGGGATTCTGGGATGTGTTGAATACAAGCTCCCCAGTCTGACAGATCCAAAGGAAAACTAAAGAATATTTTAATAAGGAGCAGCAGGATGTACAATCCCAAATTCCCTGTGTTTGGGTTAATGATTGCTTCCATCTTTTATCACACAGGGCACAATTCCCTGCCCATGGCAGCATTCCCATGGGATCTGGGGGTGACACAGTCAGGGGTTTAGGGAGAGAAGACAGAAAACCTCTGAACACTGTAAATCCCATGGATGTGGGATGGCAGGAGCTGCAGGTCCCCAAAATCCTTTGCACAAGGGATGATTCAATGGTTTCATTCCTTCCGTGCTGGCTGGTAATGGAATTGTGGTGGAGCAACATTCCTGGGGAATCGTGGGGAAAACATTCCTGCAGTGCTGCTTATTTTCCATAAAAATTTAAAAAATAATTTGAAATGTAAAAATAACGTTTTTTTAATATATTTTGATAGTTTTATGGGAAAATCCAAGAATTATTCCAGACAGCTCCCAATCTCTTTATTAGCATGGAGAGGCAGGGAGTGCTTGTAACCCCAAACTGAAGCATTTTTATTTTATGGAAATGCACCAAAAAGCCATTTTCCTGATGTATCACTCACTTCTGGGGGAGGAAGAGAGTTTCAATTACCCTTCAATATATGAAAAAAAACCCAAAAACATTCCCAGCAGGTAAACTCTCCCAAAATAAAACCAGGAAAGTATTTTCCACTCAACATGTTAAAAAACCCTGGATCCTTCTGCCTGAATTGCTCCCTACAAAGGGAATTCACTGCCCTGACCGGGCAGGAAAAGAGAAAATGCACAAGAAGCTGATGATTGACTTTGTAGTAAAGTTTTGGGATCCCAATCACCCCAAAACTGATTATTCCATCTCCATGGTGGATGCAGAGGGAATTCCAGTGCTGGATGTCAAGGAAAGCTCTGGGATCACTGGAGGTTGGGACTTGCAGATATTTGGGGACTGGAAGATGCAGCTCCATCACTTTTGGGGGAACCAGCAGTTCCTGGCCCAAATTAAAAGGAAATTTCACATTCCCAGGCATTTCTGGCCGTCAAATCCTGATTGTGCATCCATGATGTCATTGGAATGGGTTTATTCCCTTCTATTCCATGTTTTTATCCCTCCTCGTGTCCCATCCAGGATCCAGGCCAGGCTGGAGAAGAGGTGAGTTGGTAGCGCGATGAGATCCGAGTGTTCCATGATTTTATCTGGGATTCAGGTTCTCCAGAGAAGCTGCCCCTGGATCCCTGGCAGTGTCCAAGGCCAGGTTGGACACTGGGGTTGGAGCAGCCTGGGACAGTGGGAGGTGTCCCTGCCATGGCAGGGGTGGCTCTGGGGGGATTTGAGGTCCCTTTCACCCAAAATTACTCCGTAATTCTACGATTCCATGATTTCCCGTTCAATTTGCTTTGTAAAAGAGAAAGGGAAGTTCTCCAATGCTATCCTTATCTTCCCAGGTCAGCCTGAAAAAAAAACCTGGAAAACTTATCCTGTGCTCCTCCCTCCTCTGCTTTGGGAACACCCAGATAATTCCTGCAGCCATCCCATCAGACCCAGCTGCTTTTCCCAACATCCCGGGACTTCAGTTGCTGCACAGTTCAGTATGTGATGTCCAGTTTAAAAATCCATCAGGGACATTTCAAGGTTGGATACCCCAGAACTGAGTGAGACGGTTTCAAATTCCAGGGAACTGCCAGTTCCAACTACCTTTGATTGCTGATCCAACATTTTCACATCCATTTTTATCCTAAAGTGTAAAATAAAACAAAAACCAAGAGTAGGAAATCCATATCTCAGTTTGCTCTTCTTATTCATGGCCTGGAGTAAAATCCCATTTCCTTTTCAGGGCTTTATTTTGGGAATGTAAAAGAAGATAAAACTACTCCCACAGTCAACACTAGGAAGAGAAAATCCTGCTTTTCTTAGCACCTCCTGCATCCCAGAGTAAAATGGGAACAGGCATGGGAATACATTTCCTTTCCCACAAAAACCTGGGATTTTCAGGACACGCAGAATATTCTGCCCTGAAAAAGAGACATCTGTGGTATTTGCCAATCAAAATTCTTTATCAAGTATTCCATGGGAGTGAGGGAAAGAAAAATCCAAATGGAAAGAGGAAACATGGATTTCAGCCCACCGTTTTAGCTTGAGGTCTGAACAATTGAGCAGGATTTCCTGTTCCTTATCATCCAACTCCTTTATCACAGGGAACTTCCCAAATCCTGACTTCCCACAGAGTTCCCATCATGCCACCACCACCAGCCCTGCGGCCAGAGCTCTGCCCTGTGCCTGGAAAATTCATCTCCAGTGGGCATCTAAGGTTCAGTTTGGATTTTGGGGGGAAAAGCAGGGAAGTGTTTTAAAGGCAATGGAATTCTTCCTGTTTTCCTTCAGCCAGGTCTGTGGGGTTGGAACAGGATGAGATTTAAGGTCCCTTCCAACCAAAACCTTCTGGGTTTCTGTGGAAATGACGGACAGACGGCCACTCTGGCTCCCAGCAGATCCAGCCCTTCCAAGGAGAGTCCTGCCAAAATCACCCATGGAGAAGTTTCTTGGATCACCCTCAGTTCCGTGGCTCTCGGGAGATGTCCGTGGGAAGATGCACGGCAAGGTTTGGATCCTGAGTTCTGGAACACACCAACCTCCACAGGAAAATCTGCCTCGGGGTCTCACACACCTGACCTGCTCCTCCATCCACCCATTCATCCACAGGTAAAATCCAGAGCTTCCCAGGAGAAATTTGGTGACTTGTGTTAAGGGTGTCAAACACCTCGATCCATCCAGACTCAAGAGTTCCAGATCCCATAGGCCACTAGACTCAGAATTCCCACCATCTTCCAAACCCCACAGTCCATGCAGACTCAGAGCTCCCACTTTCTTCCAAATCCCATGGTCCATCCAGACTTGGAGTCCCAAATTTCCTCCAAACCCTATGGTCCATCCAGACTTGGAGTCCCAAATTTCCTCCAAACCCTATGGTCCGTCCAGACTCAGAGTTCCCACCACTTTCCAGACCCCACAGGTCATCAGAGTCTGAGTTCCCATTGTCATCTAAACCCCACAGACCATCCAGACCTGGAGTTCACACTTTCTTCCAAACACCCCGGTCCATCAGGCTCAGAATTCCCAGTGTCTTCCAAACCACAGAATCCATCCAGATTTGGAGCTTCCACCATCTTCCAAACCCCGCAGGCCACCAGTCTCAGAGTTCCCACCATCTTCCAAACCTCATGATCCATCAGAGTCGGCTCCACTGTTTCCCAGGCCCCAAAGTCCATCCAGATTTGGAGATTCCCACTTCCTTTTCAACCCCATCATCCATCCACATTCAGAACTCCCATTGTTTTCCAAACCCCACAGTTCATCCAGATTTGGAGTTCTCATCATCTTTCAAACCCCACAGTTCATCCAGATTTGGAGTTCTCATCATCTTCCAAATCCCACAGTTCATCCAGATTTGGAGTTCCCACTGTCTTCCAAACCCCATAGTCCATCCAGATTTGGAGTTCTCACTGTCTTCCAAATCCCACAGTCCATCCAGACTTGGAGTTCCCACCACCTTCCAAACCCCACTGTCCATCCAGATTTGGAGTTCCCACCGTCTTCCAAACCCCACAGTTCATCCAGACGTGGAGATCCCACTGTCCTCCTAACCCCATGGTCCATCCAGTCTTGGAGCTCCCAGTTCCAAACAGAGCAAGGTGCTTACAACCCCAAGGTTGTGGCTTCAATCCCTGTAAGGGCCATCCAGTTCAGATTTGGCCTCAATGATCCTTGCAGGTCCCTTTCAACCCAGAACATTCCATGATTCCAGGGATGAGCTTTAAGCTCCCTTCCGACCCAAACCATCCTGGGATTTCTTCTGGAAATTTCCTGACTTGGAGCTCCCACCATTTTCTGAGTACAGGAGCTCAAAGACACCAAAGCTGCCTAAAAAACCAGAGAGCCGGGAGCATCCTGGGAATGCTCCAGGGAATGCCCCTGAGCACCACCAGTATGGACCAGTACAACTCCAGCACAACTCCAGCTGACCAAGGAAAGCCCTGCCAGGGCCTCAACAAACACACGCACCACGGGGCTGCCTTACCTGGAAAGAGGCTTTATTGAACAGAGCTGGAAAATTATCTCTTCAGTGGAATTACTGAATTTGCACAAACATTTCTCTACAGAATAAAAAAAATCAAGCCTTGTCATTGTTTTACTGCATCTCGTTGTGCTTTTTATACTCATATTTGCAATTATTATACTCATCTTTTGTTTGTTTTCACGTTTGTACTCCAATTATTTGCATATCAGGTTTTGTTTTTAATCCTAGGGTGTCGAGAGAACACAGAATAATAATAATAATTATAATAATTATAATAATAATACTCTTCTTTAGACAAAAGTCTTTTTTTTTTTTTTAAATGAAGTTAAAAGCTGAGATAATTTAAGGAAAAAGGTCTTCAAATTTCATAACCAACTGGAAGGGAATTTTACAATGCAGTGGAAAACCGGCACGTGTTCGGGTAGCTCGAACCCATTTTGTACAGCTTTAATTTTTTTTTTTCCTTGTAAAAGTGGATTATTTTTAATTTTTTAAATTTTTTTGTTTTGTTTTGTTTGTTCATTTGTTTTGAATTTCGCTACAATAACAAAATAATCTTTCGCCCTCTGCACCGAGTCTGGCTCTGGGGCAGAGGCAGAGCCCCCTCGGGGCGTCCGGAGCTCCGGATGTCGGGAGCCATCCCAACGGAGGGGGAGAGTAAGAAAATCATCCTGTGTTTCACCACCTTCCAAGAGCGTGTCTGAACCACCTTTGTTCCTCTGGTTGACCCACTGGAGAACCTGAAACGACGACGACAACGACGAAGAGTGCTGCTCCCACCGGCAGCACCAACGGGAGCTGTTCCGAATGGATTAGAAGCTGAAAGGCCATGGCTGTCTGGAAGGTCACACCACACGGATCTCATCCCAAAGGCTTCCCACAGCAGCTTAGGTCCATCCGTCCTTCTCCAGAAGCGGCTCCATCTCCTTGCCTGCACACCCAGGCTCCAGAGTTTGTTTAGAAAAGAGTTTGCACAACCCACGTTTTGTTTTTTATTTTTTTTTTTTAGCGGTGCAAAGCTTCCGTGTTGAAATCATCCTTATTACATTTATTATAATTTTTATTTTTTATATATATATATTTATATATATATATAGTTCTTTTGTTTTTGTTTTTGTTTTTTTGTTTTTTTTTTTTTTTGAAATCAGGCTTGTTTCATTGAAGGCACTTGGTTTCCATGGCAATTTATAAAAGACGGTGGTTTGGTTTCTTCACTTCCCTAGAGCTGATGACTCCGGTGGGGAGGGGAGAGGGATCTTCCAGCGGCCGCGAGCAAACTCCCAGTGAAGCCTGTGACAAATGTGAGCCCAGGTGGCACATCCTGGATGGGAATGCATGCAAGAGGAGACAGCACACAGTCACCAAGCAGAGCCGTGAGGAATGGGACGGGAATGTCTGCAAACAGCCCCGACCCCGGGCTGTCCTCGGGGGGAGGCCACAGCCCAGGTGGAAAGGGCTGACATTTGTTAAACCCGACGCTGAAAACCTCCGGGAAGGGAAAATGAACGCCAGCTCTTCACGTACCCTGTTACAGTGAGGTGTTTCTCTCTCTCTGTGTTTGTATTTCCTCTCTCTCTCTCTTGCTCTCCTTCCTCTTTTTTTTTTTTTGTTGTTGGCAGGCCATTCGGTTTCCATGGTAACAAGCAAACGATTCATTTGAAACAAAACCAGCCATGACTTTGTGCTTTGACAAGGGTTTCTAGAGCTCTTTGCCGAGAGTCCAAACAGGTGATGCTGAATTCATCACTGACCACAAAAGCACCTGAAAGTCTCTTCCTTACTTAGGCCAGATCTCGGTCTCAAGCTTGGTTCTTAGTGAGTTCCACTCCCGTGATGCCTTTTCAAGTCCCCAGTGCTTTCTTAATCTGTTTATTTTTATTTTTTTTAATTATTTATTTTACGTATTTATTTAACTTTCGAGTCAGTCAGTGGAGGAATCTTTGGTAGTTTGTTTGGAAATGTCCATTTTACAAAGACTCTTTCTTCATGCCAGTGCCTGGTGAATCTTTTGTAGCCTCTGCCAGGGTAAGGTCACCTCTGATGACTTAAGACAGACATGAGGATGAGGAGTGGGAGGAGTCGTATATGTGCCAATGGCCCAACAGCACCTGATCGTAGATCTACAAAAAGGGGAGAAAAAGAGAATTAAAGAGGTGCCCACACCCCCTCAGCATTGCTACAGTGTTCCAAAGTCACCTCCCACCTCCAGGGGACAAGGACAACCCTCATCGATAGGACAGAGCAGGAACTGGGATGAAAATCCACCTGGCTGTGCAGTTACCTCTGTTTTAACGCTCACATGGGGAATCCCAGTAGTGATTTCCATGGATTTCACGTTGTTTGGGCCCCCTGGACATTGTTTTGATGTTGTTTTACCTGCCTGAGTATCTCAAATCCAACCCATCCTCACCCACTGCTCTCACCTCCGCCTCACACCCATCCAGCATCTTCCCAACATCTGAGCAAAGCACTCCCAAGGACAACATTCCGCTTTCGACCTTCCAGCTGACCCAAAGCAGGGATTGTTCTGCTGGAAAAGATCCATTTGGGAAGTAGAAAGGGAAGGAAGCAGCTCGTGGGGAGGAGGCACTTACTGTTGGCCGGTTGGTCTGATTTCATGCACTCTCCTTCCACAATGGACACGTCGTCAATAGCAATGTCCCCTTCGATTCCAGGGCCACGGATCCCTTCAAAGATGAGCTGGAAAAAAGAAGATCAAGAGGGCGATAAATAAAAAAGTAAATGTCCAGCGGAGCAGAGGGGGATAAATTAAAAATGTCCAGAAGATCAGAGGGGGATCAATCAAAAATGTCCTGAAGATGAGAGGGGGATCAATAAAAAAGGTTCTGTTGTGTTTGGCACGGCCACGAGGATGGGTTTGGAACGTTCTAGAGACATTTCTGGGGTGGAAAACATAATTTAGTGGGAATGGAATGTTCTACAGACACTTTTGGGGTGGAAAAACCAATTATGTGAGTTTGGAATGTTCTGCAGACACTTTTGGGGTGGAAAAACCAATTATGTGAGTTTGGAATGCTCTACAGATACTTTTGGGGTGGAAAAAACCAATTCAGCCAAGTTCTCATCAACCTGAGGGTGGACAAGGTGGGAGGTGTGAGCTCTGAGGGCTTTTCCTCTTTGGAATGAGATGGAAATCCTCCTCAGTTGTCAGCTGGTGTGACCAGAGCAGCTCCACCACTGGGTGCTGTGGTTGTGCAAAGACAACATCCCTGGAGCAAGGAGCAGGATTCCATGGAATTGTAGCTTTAAGGAGATTGTTTTTCCCAGAAATTCCTTACACCTGAAGAGCACAGCTTGAGGAATGTGTTGAAGGACTGAGCGTCCACTTAAATCCAGACTCCATGAAAACACACAGGAGCCAGAGAAATTCCACAGAAAATAGATATTTCTGGCAAAGAGCAGGATTCAATGGAATTAAAGCTTTAAGGAGATTTTTCCTGGAAATTCCTGCCACCTGAAGAGCACAGCTTGAGGAATATGTTGAAGGATTGAGCACCCACTCAAATTCAGACTCCATTCAGACTCAGGAGCCAGAGAAATTCCACAGAAAACTGAGATTTTTGGCAAAAGAGCAGGATTCAATGGAATTAAAGCTTTAAGGAGATTTTTCCTGGAAGTTCCTGCCACCTGAAGCGAATGGAAGATGCAGCTCCATCACTTTTGGGGGAACCAGCAGTTCCTGTCCCAAATTAAAAGGAAATTTCACATTCCCAGGCATTTCTGGCCTTCGAATCCTAATTGTGCATCCATGATGTCATTGGAATGGGTTTACTCCCTTCTATTCCATGTTTTTATCCCTCCTCGTGTCCCATCTGGGATTCAAGCAGGGGCACAGCTTGAGGAATGTGTTGGAGGGCTGAGCATCCACTCAAGTCCAGATCCCGTGAAAGCACAGAGGAGCCAGAGACATTCTATGGAAAACTGAGATTTCTGGCAAAGAGCAGGATTCAATGGAATTAAAGCTTTAAGGAGATTTTCCCTGGAAATTCCTGCCACCTGGAGTGAGCAGCAGAGGCACAGCTTGAGGACTGAAGGACTGAGCATCTGCTTGGGTTCAGATTCCATGAAAACACACAGGAGCTGGAGAAACTCTATGGAAAACTGAGATTCCTGGCTCTTGGAGGTGACCCAGCCCACACTGAGGGCCCTCACCTGCACCTGGTGGACAGGACAGGATCTGTCTCCTGCATCCTCCTCCGAGCCCAAAGCTCGGGAGAAACCTCCCAGGATCCAGGCTGGTGTCTCTGCATCCATAACACAAAGTTATCTTCATCTCAAGGGCTCAGGAAGGGAATTCCTGGGTGGATTTTAACTTCCCACATCTCCTGCTGGGGCAGGAATTGGTGGCAGGGACAGCCCCACTTCCATCCTGCCCTTTTTAGAAACCAGCACAAAAAGAAAGGACTTTTCTTCAAATTAAGACCCATGCAAGTATCTGATTTCAGATTCTGGAATTAAATTCCATGCTAGGGTCTGTTTTTTCCCAATATCTGGGTTCTCATCAGGTTCAGGAGCTTTGATTCCATCTAGGAATGGTTTTTCAGAGGAATTGGGATGAGTTTTATCCCAGCAGAGATTTTATTCCAACTTAAGAGGAATTTTAACCTCTGCTGAGTGGATGACTGGGATTTTATAGTCCTGTTGGTAATTTTCTCTCCAATATTTCCTTGTCTGAAACCAAACTGCTGGAAGAGTGCCTGGATCTCGAGAGGAAAAACATCTCCTCCCCCAAAATCCAGCCCCTGCTCCTTGGCAGCAGGAACAACACCAGCCAGTGGAGTTGAAAGTCCAATTTTTCCTGACAATGGCGAACAATTTCCAGCCTGAAGGGCTGTGTCCAAACACAACAGGCAGCGTTTAATTAAAAGCTGCATTTGGCAGTGATTTGGTGGCCCTCAGAGAGGGGTTGCTCCACACTCAGAACAAATCATGGCACAGGAGCTGGCAGGGCACGGAGCAGAACCCAGCCTGCAGCTCTCAGGGATGGGCAGGAGGTGCCAGCTGAGCAGAATTCCCTATTAGTATAAAAAAAAAAAAAAAAAAAAAAAAAAAAAAAAAAAAAAAAAAAAAAAAATCCCCATTATGCTTTTGGAAAGGTTGCTGTTAAAAATAGTGCATCAAACTGGAGAATTGGGGGTTCAGGAAAGGTCACTCTGCTCTTCATGGAATGATTCTGAAAAGCCAACCCTGAGTGCTTTGGGGGATCCAGCTTCTGCCCCGGGATCCCTGGAAGTGTCCAAGGCCAGGTTGGACAGGGCTTGGAGCAGTCTGGGGGGTGGAAGGTGTCCCTGCCCATGGCAAGGGTGGAATGAGCTGATTTTTATTCCCTCCCATCCCAAACCAGCCTGGGATTCTCTGATTTTGCCACAGGATTTCAGGCAGATTTTTCATCCTCCCTTAGGTGCACCCCTCACCCTTCTCCCTTTTCCTGCTGGCACTTGGGGTGTCCCAGGACAATCCCACCAGGGGTGGGGTGCAGGAGGGTTTCAGGCTGTCAGTGACACCCCCAAAAGTGGGGAGCTGAGAGGTTTCACATCGGCCTGGAAAAGGGATTAAAATGCTGCTGGAGACTGGGAAAACTGGGACAAACTGGGCTCCTGATGCCCCCCTGCCAGGGACACCTGGAAACTGGGAATGTTCCCTTTGGATGGGTGAGTGGAAGCCCCGAGATCCTTCAAACACGGAGATCAATCCTAAAGTAGCTCCACCACAGCTTTGTGACTCGGGATTGGGAATGCTGCAGGCTGCAAACCTGGATGTTCCCAGCCCATCCTGCTGATATTGGAAGTTTTTGGACACAAAGTGACCAAACCTGGGCAAACTGAGCCCCAAAACGAGGGGGTGGCACTGACCCAAACAGGAGGGACCAGCACCTGCTGATCCCAATCCTTTGTGATAAATCCTGATATTGGATTTATTTGGATACTGCAATATTTAAATTAGCAATAAATCCAACCCAAATCATCCAGAACATCACCATGTCCTACTGCTCAAACCTGAACTAAAAATGACTTTTCTTGGGGGACAGAACCAACGTGTCCCTCTCTTTTTGGGGTTCTCTATTTTTGGGGTGTTCATTCTTTAAAAATACTGAATATCTGAATATCTGAGCTGGATTTATGCAATTTTTTGAGATTTAAAGCACTGCAGTCCTCCCAGTTCCTCATGACAAAAGCTTTGTTCTATATCACAGGGACTGACAAGGTATAAAATCTTTTACCCCTGTAAATTACCCTATAAAAAGTTTTAATTTCCATGTCACTGCAGTGTTTTACTGCAAAGATTCACTTCCATTCCCTCTCCTTAAATTTAACTGGGAGCTTTATATTCCTTCCTGCTTACACTCCTCAATGGAAAATAAAATTTGCTTCGATGAAAGAGATGGTAAAAAAAAACTAATTTAAGGCTCCATGAGCTCTGACATTTATTTGTTATATTTGGTCAGAGCTTTACATTTGTTTTATGCTGAAAGCTTTAAACACAACAATGTAAAAGGTGAAAAACAGCCAAGGAGAGGAGCTTCCCTTTGGAATCTCGCTCCTCCACCCCTCTCCCAAATCCTTGCTCCCAAATGCTGCTCCCAAATCCTTTGCATTTCTCTGCCCAAGGGTCTGATTCTTCCCTCATTTTCTAAAGCCCTTCCCAGGTCACAAAACCTCCTTGGAACCCTCAACTTCATCTCTTCCTTCCCTTTCTCAGGGCATTTTTTATGTTCAGATATTAAATCTCTTCTCTCTCCTTCACTCTTCAGAATTCTTGGATTTATCCCAACTTCACCAATGAAAAATTCAACCTCTCCGATCTTCATGTGCCTGGTCTGGGCTCTCAGTGTTCCCGAACTCTGCAATTCCTCTTCTCCCCATTCCTGACACTTTGTTCCCATCAAACATCTCAGACTCCCAGCCTGGAACAGCTCCCACCATCCCAGAGTGCTCCAGCGTCCAGCCTGGCCTTGGGCACTGCCAGGGGTCCAGGGGCAGCCACAGCTGCTCTGGCAATCCCAGCCCAGCCAGGAATTCCCAATTCCCAATCTCCCACCCCAATCTCCCCTTTCCCACTCTGAAGCCATTCCCTGTGTCCTGCCCCTTGTCCCCAGCCCCTCTCCAGCTCTCCTGGAGCCCCTTCAGGCCCTGCCAGGGGCTCGGAGCTCTCCCTGGAGCTTCTCCTCTCCAGGGGAACATTCCCAGCTCTCTCACACCCCACTGTACTTTACATATCCCTGTCCCTCAATTTTCCTCTAATTTCCATCCTTGGAACTGCTCTCCAATCCCATGGACCAAACCATTTCTCTCCTGTCAATGCCTCTGATGTGTGGAAATAAAAACAAAGGGTCAGGATCAGGAATTCCCTGAAAATAAAGGAAGTCAAACCCAAGGCGGATTTTTAGAAGAGGAGTTTGGATTTGCACTGAAGGAATCTTCCAAATCCAGGTTGGAAGTTGGGGCTTGGAGCAGTTTGGGATAGGGGGAGGTGTCCCTGCCATGGAGGGGGTGGGATGGGATGAGACTGAATGGGATGGTGATGCCTCCAGTTCCATCTCCCCTGCATTCCCGGCTCTGTGCCTCCAGTTCCATCTCCCCTGCATTCCCGGCTCTGTGCCTCCAGTTCCA
>VZUI01036090.1:0-54075 GCA_013401135.1 Cettia cetti | reverse complement strand
CAACCTGATCTCCTTTTATGACCAGGTGACCTGCCTGGTGGATGCAGGGAAGGCTGTGGATGTTGTCTATTTGGACTCCAGCAAGGCCTTTGACACTGTCTCCCACAGCACACTCCTGGACAAGCTGGCAGTCCATGGCTTGGACAGGAGCACTCTGTGCTGGGTTGGGAACTGGCTGGATGGCCTGACCCAGAGAGTGGTGGGGAACGGTGCCGCATCCAGCTGGCAACCAGTCACCAGAGGTGTCCCCCAGGGGTCTGTGCTGGGGCCAGTTCTGTTCAATATTTTTATTGATGACATGGATGAGGGTATTGAGGCTTTCATGAGTAAATTTGCAGATGACACTAAGCTGGGAGCGTGTGTCGATCTGTTGGAGGGACGGAGGGCTTTGCAGAGAGACTTGGAATGGTTGGACAGATGGGCAGAGTCTAACAAGATGCAGTTTAATAAGTCCAAGTGCCGAGTCCTGCACTTTGGCCACAATAACCCCTGCAATGCTCTTGGCTGGAGATGGTGTGGCTGGACAGTGTTCAGGCAAAAAGGGACCTGGGGGTTCTTGTCGACAACCGGCTGAACATGAGCCAGCAGTGTGCCCTGGTGGCCAAGAAGGCCAAAGGCATCCTGGCCTGGATCAGGAATAGTGGGGCCAGCAGGAGCAGGGAGGTCATTCTTCCCCTGTACTTGGCACTGGTGAGGCCACACCTTGAGTATGGTGTCCAATTCTGGGCCCCTCAGTTTAGGAAGGACATTGAGATGCTCGAGCGTGTCCAGAGGAGGGCAACAAGGCTGGGGAGGGGCTTGGAAGACAAGCCATATGAAGAAAGACTGAGGGAACTGGGGTTGTTTAGCCTGGAGGAGACTCAGAGGTGACCTTATCACTCTCTGCAACTTCCTGAAGGGGGGGTTGTGGTCAGCTGGGGGTTGTTCTCTATCTCCAGGCAATAACAGAACGAGAGGATACAGACTCAAGCTGCGTTAAGGGAAATACAGGTTGGACATTAGAAAAAAGTGTTTTACGGAAAGAGTGATAAGGTATGGAATGGCCTGTCCAGGGAGGTGGTAGAGTTACCATCCCTGGATGTGTTTAAAAAAAGACTGGATGTGGCACTTGGTGCCATGGTCTGGTTGAGGTGTTAGGGCATGGGTTGGACTTGATGATCTTGAAGGTCTCTTTCAACCTAGAAAATTCTATGATTCTGTGAAAAGTTATGCAGAAAGGGTCTTCAGTGAGATTGAATGTTCAGCAGTTGGCCCAAGTTCAGTGCAAGTCAGATGTGTTGACAGGGTTCCATCACAATTCAGAACTGATCAATATTGGTCCACAAGCTGAAAATACTGCTATAAAATGTTCTCATTGTAAGTAGCTCTAACTTACACTTTTCTGCAACAGCACTTTCAAAGCTCAGCCTTTTAAGTGCCACTAGAAATGATAGGCAGTAGTGTCTTTAGATCAAGGTAGGCTTTTTAATACTGCAGCTTCAAAGGAATATTCCCTGGTCCAACAAAACTTTGTGATGATTGAAGTGCTTGTGCTGACAAGAAGTTGCTAGGTTTGCTCAATAAATAATTTTTTTCTTTTATTTAAAAGGAGGGATACAATCTTCCATCCTACCATATTTTTTTTCCTA
The DNA here is from genome assembly GCA_013401135.1 of Cettia cetti. Taxonomy (NCBI): domain Eukaryota; kingdom Metazoa; phylum Chordata; class Aves; order Passeriformes; family Sylviidae; genus Cettia; species Cettia cetti. The sequence goes on along the minus strand of VZUI01036090.1, from coordinate 52,447 downwards.
ATAACCTGACTTTCAAATCCCAGTGTAAGTTTTCAGTTTTGATGTTCAAAATACCCATTTGTGCCAGTAATTTCTGTATAGGGGAGCAGTAACTGACTAGTTAAATTGCAGATGCTTGTGAGCCACCATGCTCTGTCACCCCCACAGTGTGCTGACACAGTGTTCATGTGTTTGGACACTGTCTTTTCCCACAGATATGTAACCCATTGTATCACCTGTTTTTACCAGAACAGGAGAGGATATGCACAGATGCTTTAGGATATTGGCAAAGAACGAAACAAACTTGTATATAACAAAAAAGCCTTTATTTTTCATCCTTGTTTTCTTTTTTATCCTAAATGATAAGCTATTTTTTGTCTGAGCTTGAGTTGTGAGTTCATTATTCTTTGTTCAACTTGTTATTCACAAGATCCTCTCCACCTCTGCTATTTTTTCTATGTGAATCCATGTTTTCTTTTGCTAGACCATCCTTTGCCTACAAGTACATCTTTTTGGTACTGTTTCTTCATTGAGACACATTTCTAAAGTCTTGGTGGCTCTGCATTTTGTTTCTAATATGAAATATGTGAGGGTTTGTACAGCCCATTGCTGTACAGCCCATTGCTGTACAGCCCATTGTGTCTCTTACTTTGTCATTGGAAATAGATTGCCAGCTCCAATCTGTGTGTATTTAATTTGTCTAAAAAAATGTGTTGGCCAAATTTTCACATTTTAGAGCTATTCAATTTACCCTAATGGTCTTTAACTGAGAGTTATGTTCACACAGTAGAGGATAAAATAGACTGAATTTTTTTTCTCAGAGCTTTTAAATTTTTGAACTTGATGAGTCCCCATCTAGTCCAGAAAGTACAGGGTTTTGAGTGTGTCCAGTATCTCTATCAAATCTGGCAAGCAAGAGCTAGATTGCTTGAGGTTATTGGAAGATAAAGGAGTAGTGCAAAGCAAGGAATTTGAAGAGGAATGTGATTATTACTACAAGGAAGCTTGCTTTATTTGACAAAGAACATGTTTAAACCTTAATTAAATGATTTGGCTTTAAGCACACACTCTATCTTGCTAGCTGGACGTGCATTTTGCAGAATCAGAGTGTGAGTGGCTCACTGGGCTGCACAAGAACCAGGGACAGAAAGGTACTGGTGCTCTAAGCAGGACATCTGTCATGGAAAGTGTCGTTTCCAAATGAATTACCAGGGGCAACAGCTTCCATGTAGACTTTAAGGTAGGTGGGCTGTGCAGCCATCTCCTGTGAGGCATTAACATGGTGTTCTGGTTCTAAACTCTTGCATGAGGGGTGTGTTCTACTCAGTGTTGTTGGCACTGGGAGTTTCTGTGCCAGATTTCTCTTGAATATCTTCAAGAGTGGTGTCAAAGCCTTAGAAACCATTGGTTCTCCAAGCTTCTAAGTGGTGAAAGAGCAGCTGTGCTGAGACAAGCCAGAGGTGGCATATACAACAACCATGGGGTGTTTGGCAGGGTTAAAGGCAAGTGCCAAAGGACAACACTACTGATTTCAGTGAACATTCACAAGCAGCTCCTCTGAGAAGTGCTAAGGTTGCTGGCCCTAATGTAGCAAAGGGTTTCAGCAGGTGTCAGGTTTTAAACATGTGAGATTTTTCATTTTGTTTCATATGAGCCTCCTTAAGTAGTTTGCTGGATTGGGATCCTGGCAGAACTGAAACCTTAAATATTTTTGTCCATTAAGAAGCATAAGTTATAGCAAGAATTTCTTTGGATTTGTAGCTTTTCCTTAAATTCTATAACACAGTTATACTGTTTCCCTATTGGTAGTTCCTGCTTCTTTAAGAGCTTGAAAGTATTAATTTGGTTTAATAATATTTAAGAGTCTACATTTTCTTCCTATTAGATATGCAGGCATGTTTAAAAAGCTTGGGAAAAAAAAAAAAAGAAATCAATCAATAAGCCCCACAAAGCTAATACTGATTAAAAATACACCTCTTGTAGAATTTTGAGGCTGTCTATAGGAAAAATTGCAGTCTTGTCAAGCAAACCATCACAGAGGAGTAGTTGTTTTCTGGCCTGCCAAAGAAAAAGTCATTTTGAGAGCTGTATTTGCACTTAGTGTGGAGGCAAAGATGAAGCACATCTAGCAACAGCTCAGCTGAGCTAAGCTTATCTGAGCTGTAAGAACTCACACTTAACAGCACACCATCATAAATGATGGATTAGTTCTACCAAATAAGTGCTGTTGAGCTTGATTCTGCTTATGTTTCAAGATGGCATTACACACCTTTGTGTCTGTCTGGTGATGATGCCTTTCTCTTTTGTGAAGTTTCTCCGTGCTGTTTTTGTTTATTGTTGAAGAAGGAGGCTGGATGGCAGATAACCAATGCAATGAATTTTTTCAAGAGGTGTTAGTTGTTTGCCAAAACTAGCTGACTTAAATGACTTTTCAGCATAGAACAGCATATATTTCTTTTGGCTGATGGGGAGAAAGCTGAAGCAAGGCTGGGAGAGCTCTCATGATTCTGGCAGCAGGACCTGGACTGTACTTGCCCAGTTTGCATTATTGTAGCTTGCAGGTTTCCTGTTCTTCTAAAACACATTTTTGCACGTTGATTGAAGGTCTCTTTTGGCATGAAAGGAGGGAGGATACAGCAGTTTTTCAGTGTGTAAGGGGTGTGTTCCAGCTGTAGGTTCTCTGTCTGCCCAGCTAATAGGCTGCCTGAAGTAGATGGGCTTCAGCAGCTTCTAATACTTAAAACTGGACTAAGCAAGAAAACATAGAGGATATGATTTCATAAAGAATTTTACTTAATAGAAAAAAGTCTTTCAATGCAGATTTTTTGAAATGAAAACTATTACTGCTGTTCCTCCAGCTGGATAGATTAAAACTCATAATTACAGAAGCATACCAAATAAGCTGTCCCCCAAAATATGATGCTACTTGCCTCAGTCACAAACCTGACTATTATTTTGAGGTTGCAAAGGTTTTCCAAAGGGATGAATTTGCCCTTTCATTTCAATCCCGAATATTCCATTTTAATAATGAAACGTGATCTCAGCTTTCATTCCTTGTTCCAGTGGAAGAAAAAGGAATTATGCTTTCAGCCTTATGTCAACTGCTGGTAAAGGCTTTGGTTTATTATCTGAATCTATGGTGGTATCTAAATTTACAGGTAGGCCAGTATTCACAGGAAGTGTGAAATAAGTAGAACCCTGCACCATCCACGCCCTTCCTGGTGAGCTTATTAATTCAATGATGGTAAATGACTCTTGGAGCCATTCTTTGACCTTAGACCTGCTAGTTTCTTTGTTCAGGTTACTGGAGGGAAGCATGGAGAAGATGCAGCATTGTCTTGGGCAACATGAATGTGGGCTTAAAAATTTTTTTTTTTTTTTTTTTTTTTGTCATTTCTTTTCCTCAGGACAAGTTGTTGCACTCAGTGCAGTTTGAGTGTGAAGCATCTCTGTGGGGCTAAAGCCTTTCCTGCTCTGCAGGCCTGCAGCAGGCACAAATACACTCAACAGTCCTATAGAGGGCTTGAAAAAGTCATGTGGCATAAATGTCTGCTTGTTTACTGGGATGGATTAAAAGACAGAAAAGTAAATGTCATGTCTAAGTATGAAGATGTGCTGCTATGCTGTATAGAACAAATTGAACTTTACATCTACATTTTGTTAGTGAGCTGCCTTCTTTGCTGTTCACAATTTATAGTTTTGAAAAATACTTTCAAGCCCCAATATGAGCATTTCTTCAGTCACATAATTTGCAGGAACAGTTTATGGTTAAAAGGAAAGTATTTTTTCTTATTCACCTTTTGGTTCATGTTATTACTTTTTAAATTTCACGCACTTAAATATGCCTGTAACCATTACAGGGCAGAGTGTCCAAATAAAAATCTGTCTTTGACTGGAAACGAACATTGCCTTAATTCACAGTGATAAGGATATTTGTTCTTTGTTTTTCTTAAGTCAGATTATTTCAGTTATGATAGTAGTTAATTTTTTTACTCAGAAATATCAGTTAATTTTAATCAGACATTTTGTGCAATCAAAGTTCTTTTAGTACTCAGCTCACAGTAAATTGTTCCTAAAGGTTATGGAAAAAGTTGCAAAATTTTTGTAAGAGGAGCTAAAGGCTTTTCTGCTTCATGATATCTCTCTTCAAATAATTTTGATTTTAAAATTATTCTTCATGTACTTTATTTAATAGTGAAGACAAATGTCTTTTTAAAATGGTATTGATAAATTCTTAATATTATTTATTAAGAATTAACTAAATTTTATCCTTCTGGGTCATAAACTTTCAGGGTGCTGATCCTACAGGACAGCAGCTTTTCATTTTCCCTTAGTGGTCCAATGCTTCAAAATAAAACCAATGTACAAGAGAAAGGAAGTGTGCCTTGAGTACACTGAGTTTTCTGTGGGGCACAGTGGTACCCAGAGATGCTGCATTTTCCCTGCAGTTTGCTGCCTTCCATTTGCTGAATTCTAGTTCATTGCCTACTTCATGTAGATGTGAGCTTTATGTTTATTCTGGAATCCACATTTCACCCAGAAAATGAGTGTTTGTCAACTTTGGAAATTTTTTTTTTTTTTTTTTTTTTTTTTTTTTTTTTTTTTTTTGTGATGGTTCTTAATTTGAAAATCTTATGCTTTGGATCTGATCTGATCTCTTGAGGCTTTTTGTTCTTCAGCATCTGCTTCATGAGATCTGGCATGTGAAGGAAGAAGTATTGGAAAACTTGCTCAATAGAATGAAGGGGCCTGTTGATAATTAGTTGTCTTTGAAAGACAGATGGAATACCACCAATGGATTAAACAGGTGGAAAAATCTACACAAGAACTTTGCTGTAATCAGAAAAAAACCCAGTAGAAAAATATTGTGTGGAACTCTTTGAGGGCTGGCTGGGTTTTACACTTTCCCAAGCATTGTAATTGGGAAAGCAAACCTGTTGAGAGCCAAGAGCTTGAATAATGAAAACTAGGTCAATTTGTTCTCAAAGACCACGATCTGAGTAATTTTCAAACATGAACTTTGTTAATGTAAAGAGACTGCCCTGCCAGGCATACACAATGTATAGGATTTGAGCATGCCTTTTCAGCCCAAGTGCAAGGGAGTTGGGAGTTTGATTGTACCAAGAGCGGACTGACCTTGTGGTATTTCATTTTTTTTTCTGGCTCCTGTTTGCTACAGGCCAGGTAAGGTGTTTCAGGATGGGTGGTTGATTGTTTTCTTTGAAATACAGTACTTATTATGTGTCACAAAAAATCATTTTGATGTTGTGTGATGGAGCAGGCAGATGGAAAGGGTTGATGTCAGCCCCTGCCAGAGCACTGGCAGACTGAAATGTGTGCTCTTGTTTTTTTGAACTTGTGTCTTTATCAGTACCAGTTCAACACATTGATGTGTAAACTGTTTGAGGGAAAAGCCAGCTCCTGGGAGCCTGCAGCCAGTAATCCCAGGTCAGGCTGAGGGCTGTGGTTATATTTTCTTTTAAAGCTGTGGTATTTAATGTCAGTCTTTATCTTGGAGCCTGAAGAGTTTGTGTATTGGATTCTGGAGCTCCTGTTTCAAAGATAGCACTGAAATGACAATTTTACCTCTTGCCAGTTGGAAGACACTTTAGTTTTGGTTTGTTTCAAAGCTTTTTTTTTTTTTTTTTTTTTTTTTTTCCCTCCCCTTTCTAACAGAAGAAAAATGAAGATATAATACATAATGTGAGCTGGAAACCTTGGTTTCCTTGGCTTCCTCTGTTAGCTAGCCACCAGGACATACTACATCAGGATGTAGGTGTGCTAGAGATTGCATTTAGTAGTAGTGAAGATAGTGATGTGACTGCTTTAGTCCCTCTACACAAAGTGCTTGCAATTATACATGAAATCCCACCAGAAAGGTCTGAGTGCCTGAAAAAGCTCTACTGAGAAAAGGAAGGCAGAAAGTGAGCTTGAGACACTCTGTAGTGATTTTTTTGCATATTTGATCTATCGTGTCTCAAGAAACACACTTTGATTTTTTGAGATCTGATTTCTGTCTCTTACAGTTTCTCCTTGCTCTCTCCACAGTCCACAGCTATTCTGCCAAGTGAAAATGAGAAAATATACTTACTGTGCCTGTACTGAGGAAGTGGTTTGCTTATAAACACTGACCATATGAAACCTATAACTGCTGATACCAAAACTATAGTTGATTATACGGATGTGGGCCCTGGAAAAAGGAAAATGGAGTCTGTTTGCTAGCTGAAGGGAAAAATCCTGTTGCTGCCTAGGCTTTTTGCCAAGGCACAGCTGAAGTAAGGTTATTTTAGGTGTGTGTTGTGTGAGAGCTTTTTGTCCCTTTGGCTTTTATATGAGTTCTTGTATGAACATGGCTATGAACAAAGAGCAAATCTTGGCTGATTTCACCTTTTCATGGACTTGCAACTGAAAAGGTGAGTGCATGCTTTGACAATTGAGCATGGGGCAGGGCTCCCAGGGCTGCCTTTAGCCCTAAGTCAGTGCTGTCAGCTCCCTAACATGGCTACAGTGGTGTGGGGGAGACAAAACTCTGGAGATTGTGGAGTGCTGATATCTGCAGAGCTCCATCCTCTGCCTCCTCCAGGTGCCCAAGCTATCCAGCAGGGACCTTCTTGCCAGCCCTGAGTCAGAGCAGCTGTTTAGGATCAACACTGGTTCTCATCCTGGGAAAATATAGATCTGGGAACATGAAGTGGATAAAATTCTGGAGGTGGATTTCCCTGGAAAGATGAGGGTAAGGTCATGATGCATGGTGCTGTTAAACACCAGTGTAGAGTCAATGAGGTGCAGAGTTTTACACTCATCTTTCAAACTGAGATTTGCTGTTGAAAGTCTGTCATCTTTCTAACTTATAAGATATAAACTTTAGTACTACTGTACCCACATTGTTTTTTAACCTGGGACCTTTGCTTTGATATAAGTTACAAAATCAATTAATCAATAGATTTTCTTTAAAAGAAAAAGCAGTGATGAATATTCAGCAGTTGTAAAAATGCTCTTGAGATTGCCATCTAATAGAGGTGAAACAAAAAGTACAAGCTGATTAGAATTCCAGAAAATGGGATATTCATCTATTTATAGGAATTTAAGTTTTTATATGCCAGATTTTTTAATGCAGTGTTCTAGAACACCGTTGATTTTAAGCACTTCTGGAAAAATCATTAAATGAAGGAAAAGTAAGAGGAATGTTAAAAGAGCCAATTTACGTTGATTACAAAAGAAAAATGCAGCCAACATGAATTGCAAAATATAATACTGTGCTATGTCTGAAATGTGCTCTCATCACTGCTGAAGCATTGCCCCATGCCAGGGACTTACTGTCTCCAGCACAGACTGATGTCCTAGGCATGAAATGCAATGGCACTTTCCATGGTGCATCTTCTTCATCTTCATGGTCATTTTCATTGAAAGTGCCTCCCCAGAGCAGCTTTTTCTTATATATTCTATTTTCTTGCATTCTTTTTGTAGTTGAATGCTCTCACCTCTCCCATTTCTAACTGCTCTCCTTTGGAGAACATTTGTAGGACTTGTGAAATGAAGGTGATCTTTGGTTGCTGCAAAAATATAAAAACAAGTTTCAGGACTTCCACTTCTATGGAGATATATTAAACAGCTCCTATCATCATGGGAGACGTGGAGACCCTCAGGGAGTTATTGTACCCTGTGTTTGGTTATATTAAAAATACTCTGCATTTAGTTTTTTAAGTCTAAACATGTAAAAAATTATGAAATTAATTGCTGTTATAGGGTGACATACTCAATATCACATGTGAAAACGTTGCCTGTTTTTATTTATCTAAGTACTACTATAGCTAGAAAAAAAACATGTCAAGGGTTTTGAGAGAGGAAAAAAAGGCTCAAGATGAAACTAAGGAAAGCTTGAAGTTATGTGAGCAGAGCTGGCTGTTGATGCCACTTACCTTGGTGCTGTTTTGCAGCTGATGTGTGTGCCTGACCCTTAATGTCTGTGAATTGTGATGCTGATGCAAATGCAGCGCACCTGCCTAAGGTGGAGTGAACTTGTACACTGCATTTTGGTACAATTTCACTTACATGTGAAGGGTGTTCAGGTGCTTTGTAAATAATACTTGCAAATCAGCTCCATTTGTAGCAGTTCATGTTCTTGTGCTGGAGAAAGCTGGGCACAGCATGGACAGGGCCCCTGCAGGGAAATCAGGGACTGGCAGTAAGTGGGGATGAGGACACGAGCTGTGAGCATCAGCATTCCTGCCTGTACCATGCCAGAGGAGATGATGTCCAGTGACTCATCCTAGGCCAAATTACTCCTTCCAATCGTTGCTCTGGTGTTTTCTTGGCAGCAGCATGGCCACGTTTTCAGGCCAACTTGGCAGTGTTGTCACTGCTGGTGGGAGTGGCCCACGGAGCTGAGCTTCCACTAGAGCCTGGCCCAGGGGAAGGGAAGATTTCTCCCTGAAGAGCTTAGGGCAAACTCAGCTGCAACACTGGCTCCCCCTGCCTCCTCCACTTCAGTGTCTTCTAATTTTTGCTACTCCAAGCAGCCTATTCTGAGCAACTGCTCTGAATCTGAGCAGCTGAGCAGAAATTTTATACACTCACTATTCAGTTTTCAATAGTGCTTGGTGTAGTTTTGATGTGTAGCAATTTCACTTGCAATGTACCTTGAATGTCTCAGTTCCTCTCAACTTTCCTGTTTGGCTGTCTGGGGGAATTTTGGAACTAGAAAAATATAAATGTTCCCTATTTGGTGTAGAGAAGTCTATTTTGGTGAATTAATTTTTTAAAAACGTGAATCCAGGTTCACGCTGTCCTTGTGTTCTGTCATCTCTGTTTTTTTAGATTTCCTTTTAATAATTTAGCCTTCCTGTGTGACTTCAAGTTCCATGCAAAGTGTTTTCACTCTTATCTATGAAGGACTGGCTTGAAGTTCATTTTAACTCAGTGCCTTTCAGGCAGGTGGTTCTTAATTTCAGTGGAAATTAACGGTGGAATGCTTCAGAGGTTCATCACAGGTTTAAAGGATTTAAGTCCAAACCACTTCCTTTTGCACCAGGGGGAATGTCAGCAGATATGTTTAGTCTGAGAACAGGAGGGTGAACAAGGAAGACTTTGTATGAAGAGGTGTAGGTGGAGCAGAGGTAGCCATCAGGGACTGAAAGACCAGAGTGCTGCTTATTAAGGTCTAGAACTGTTATTACTATTATTATTACTGTTACTATTATTATTACTATTACTAGAGCATCTGAAAATTATTTAAAGGGGTGGGGATTTTCTGCAAATAATAATGGTGAAAATTGAGGTAGCTTGGGGCCACTGAGAACCTTGACTAAAATTTTCATAATGTGTTTGGTTCTGGTAGAGCTAGAAGTCAAAACATAATAACTCATAAGAGAATGAAGGTAGCTAGGAAAATTAGTAATAAGAATTGATTTGGATCAGTTAAAAAGATAGGATCTGGAGTCATTGAAATGCAGACTTTCCCTAGGAACTCAGGGATTGTGTGTAGGAGGCCTTTTGAATAATCTGGCCAGCACTGTTGGCTATAAGGCTTCAAATAACTGTTAAATTTATGCAGCCTAGTTCTGGTAAGCTGGTCCTTGGACAGAATTCATCACTGTAAGCAGCCAATCTGGATTCCTTGCTCATGGAAGTGAGTGAACACATGCTAAGAGTAGGAAGGGTTTCATTGTGCCAGCAGCTTTAGAAGAATTGAATAAAATCAAGGGGAAAAAAAAAGCGTAGTCCATTCAAATGCAGCTTCTGAATAGAGATACTGGCAGCAGTTGTGTTTGCTGTGGTGTGTTCCTTGCAGTCCCCCAGCAAACATCCACTGCCTGGCACAGGCAAGTGCAGCTCCCATTAAGCTTAGCAGGAGCTGTGCTTGCTGAACTTGGCCCTCTGCCTGTAGAAAATTAAATGTGTTGGCAGGTTAGCCAGAGGAAAATGTTCCTCTGTTTGGGGTGCTCTGCACTTGTTCCGAGGCGTTCTGGGCTTGAGGAAGAGAGAAGTTCTCCAAAATTAGGGCTAGCCAGGGGGGCTTAGACAAACTGCCTGTTCCTTTTTTCCTCTCAGGTAAACTCTGGGAGGCCTGGGAGCAGCACAAGCATGGTCACTGGCAGGCTCAGCAGACATGGTGGCCCATCCTGTTCCTTGGGCTTTGTGTTCCTGTCTATAGTAATGAGAACTATTCATTCATTTTCCCTTTTATGAGGCAAAGGCTTGACAGGGGACAGAAAAGTCATGAATTCTTTTCTCCAGGTGCTGTGGCCAGACAAGTGTGTATACAGCAGGGATTGTAATGTGTATGTACTCACACCCCCTTCAACTCCTGGAAAAGAATAGCTGAACATGTGAAAAGATTCTCAAATCAAGGACTGGTTCTGAGTTATTGCAGTGCAATCATTCCTTCTTTTTCTGGGCTCTGTTTTAGCTCTAGCTTGTTCTTTATCTGATTATCCTTCTGAATCCAGTTCTTAATTTTTGAGAGGAGCTGAGCTGTCCTGTCCTGGGATTTCATAAAATACCCCACTATCCAAATGTCTTGGGACATTGAGTCCTTGTTTTGGAGAGTGAGGTAGTCACTTAGTAGTGTAAGTCCCCATACAGATAAATGGGATTCAGAATTGCTCATGCCTATTTTTTTTATTTAAATGGAAATTTGGTCTCCTGCTAGTATATGGTCACTTTGTGTGCTCCTTGAAATTGTGCCCAAAATAGAGCAGTCCAGTTAGATGCTGATATTCTTTGTGTGGTATGATGACTTACTTTTGAAGTGGACAGAATTATATTTACAGGAGTTGCAACACTTCAGTATCTTTTAGAATGTTTACAATAAAAACCTGATGCTGACAAGTATTGTGGAGAGTATTTATTCTTCTGCTGTAGATTAAACAATTGATTGTGGAAGATTAAAATGCCCTACCTGCCTTCTTGCACGCTTCTGTTTTGCCATGTCAAACAATATAAAATGAATACCGCACTTCCCTCTATCTAATTGAATAATTTACTGTAAATAGCTGTCATTTACTTTAGAGCAGTAGGGGATCATTAGCCAAATGGATGTGAGTAAGTCATGCCTTTAATGCGTTAGAGGGGCCTAAAATGGAATCATCTAAATGGGACCATCAATACAGCAATGCTGAATTAAGTCAGAGGCACTTAAAGCTTTAAGTCCTCTTTCTTGTAAATTGGATGTTCCCTCAGAAGAAAGATAATCAAGAACTTGCATAAAATATGGCATCTTTGTTTCAAAGCTTTATTTTTGATGAATAAAATAGTGCGATTTGGATGACGTGATTGGTAGCTATAACTGTGTTTTGGATTTCCCTCCTTTTAATTACTTCTCTTCCTTAATGATTGAAGCCTCTCTGCTCACAAGCAGCTACTTGTGCTGACTAATATTGGCTCTACTCTGTGAATAAGTAAGATGAGCAGGTAATAAAATATATTTGCTTGACTTTTATGGGTATATGACCTGATAATTACTTGCAGAAGCTGGTGTTTTGTATATGTAATTTTAGAAAGGTCTCAGCCAATCTTAACTCCTAAATGTACAATAAGTTTTTGGCTTATTTCACCACTGATGTCAGTGGCAGGGCTGTTGGGAACTTCAATGCATTTTTTTCCTCTCATTGACTCCTCCTGACCCCATCTAGTTCTTCCATTCAGTTTTCTGTTATCCTGTAAAATGTTGGTCTTCAAAAGTTAGACCAGAAGCTAAACTTTCAAGGACATCCTAAGAGGAGGATGTAATACAGGTAGCTATTTTTTTGAGGTGCAAAAATTAATTTAATAATTTTATAAATAGTTTTAACTTTGGCAGTTCGTATTATCCATAAGAATTTCCCTTTGGAAGCTGAGGTCTCTTCAACCTCAATGATTCTGTGGCTGTGTGATGCCAGGTTCTGGGAGCAAGTGGCACATGTGCTACTAAAAAAAGCATTTCCTGTCTGAGTTTTGACTTGGCAGTTTTATCCTTCTAATTTTTTAGGGGCTCTAAGATGTTCAACTTCCTGACTTATTTTTCCATGTTTACCCCTTACTGGATTCCCCTCTTAGTCACTTTCTGTCAGGATTCAACCATTTCACATTTTTACTAAAATCTATTTTTGTGCCTTATGCATTTCACTCTCGCATGTATGAGGTCTTCAGTTCCTGGAATTAGATTTGGGCTGATGCTTCAGAATAAAGTTGAAGTTCAAGGGCTGTAAAAAGGCACCCCCAGCCCCCACCTTTGCAGGCATAATGTGTCATTGCACTAAAGAGAGTAGAGGAATTTGGCATGTTATCACCTCAGATTATGGAGAGAGGCTAAACAAGTTTCTGCGTAGCTGTGAGAGGATGGTGACGCACCTTGTTGTGAAAAGCAGGATGATTTCTGTGTTTTCATTCCCTGGATGTAACCACTGCCCTATGTTTCCTGTAACTGATTTCTTTTTCCACCCCATCTTACTGAAATGCTTTTCTTTAAAAGGTAAATTCATCTTGTGCTTTGAAACTTTTGAGAATTTGCTTATGAACGGCTTTCCCTTTTATTGGATGAGTCATGAGTCCAAAGCTCTGTCCTGCAGTTCTACCATGAGTAATGCCTAACATTTTCTTGGGTTCTCTTTTAGAAGACTATTAAATTAAAAGAAGAATCTGTTTTTTGATATCTTAATGGACAATTAGGTGGCTAGGTCTCAGAACTGATTTACATTTACCACTGCAGTAATTTAAATTTTTTTCCTTCAATTTAAGGATGTCACTTTTTTCCTTGCATGTACATGTTGCTGGTCACAGCACTTTATCTTTAAATAAATAAAGATATTTCAGGTGTTAGGTCTGCTGTACAAGTGCTGATTGTATTTTTGGGGACAGTTTTCTCACTGAGCTCTGTACTGACAGTAGCTAGGAAAGCTGGGCCATGCACATGAGCTTCAAGTTACCTGTGCGACATTCAAATTGTGGTAATGAGTATGGATGATGTGTAGCTTCAGGATCCTGTTCTTTCACCTGGGCACTGATTGAGAGAGGTCATGGGCTATTTCCCTGAAACCTCTGCTCTGTGTCTTGTCCAGATAATGTGAATCTAAAGGAAAAATTTGTGTGCATTCTCTCCTGCTGTTGGGACAGACTGTGCCTGACTGTTCAGATGGCAGAGCCTTCCTGTGGGATGCCAAGGCACTGGCACATCAATAGGTGGGCATTGGCAATGCCCAGCAAGATCTTTGACATGCCTGACCCTCAGATATTTACTGGTATAATGTAAGTGTAATTGGCACAGGCAGTTCTTTGGATCCAGCTGAGGTAAACATTGGATTGTTGATAGCATCTCTAAGCTTAGGCACACTGAAAATGATGAAAGCCACAGTTGCAGGTGGGATGTACCCTCTGTCACCCTGAGGGGTTAGGAATGTGTCTGTTTTCTTGCTGAGGCCAATTATTGCCTTAGGTTGCACTGGAAATATTGGAGATGATGGGTGTTTCAAGATTGGCAGTTTTCTGGGGCTGATAATGGAAAATGGAGACGAAAGGAACTCTTGATCATGGAACTGTCTCTAGAGGTGGTACATGGAAAAGTGCTAGTATTTTTAATAGATAAATGAGTTCTCTGGAGGGATTTGGAGTTTTCTTAGCTACTCTTGCAAATGGGAAATGGGCCGATCCACTGTCTGTGTATGACAGGTAACAACAGAAACAAGGTGAGAAGACTGAAATTTTCAGGGCAGTGGATCAGCAGTGTGACTTCTAAGTTTTGGTGCATTTACAACCGAAACAGTAAATGCTAAATTTCTGGAAATGGAAGTTCATGGAGAATTTTTGCACTTCTTACCAGTCTGATGCATCTGGAGGGTTACTAGTGCAGAGACTTGCATTTGAAATGAATGAACAGACTGCTTTCCAAATGTGAGTCTAATGTGTCTCTCTTTGACTTGCAGGGAAACAAAGCTCTGTGGCATAGTCACTGCAAAACTCAAGCTGATATTATGGATAAAACCCCCTATAGTCACTATTGTATTTTTCTATGGGGAGGAAAAATGAAGTCTGGAATCTGAGCACTCCTATACCTAATGATTACAAATTCATTGAATTTGGCTGCTAATAGCAAAATTGGCTCTGGGACTCTTCCTTCCAGCTAATTCTGGTGTATGTGTCTCTACTTGTGCCTTTACAACCCCATGATAATAATGGGAAATATTTATCAAAACACTAGCCCTGTTCTGCAAGGAGACTTGTACAGTTTAAAAGATAATTTTTCTTTTCTTTCAGTATCAATTTTTAGAAAATCATGAGAACAAACAACGCAGCCATCCTGGAACAGACTGTGTAGCAATTCATCGTGTACTCAGAACTTGTGTGCCAGTTCCTTGCATAATGGGTTACTGAACATCAGCTGATAGCTGTGAAGTTGTTGGACTTCTGTAATTTGCTGCATATCTGGGAGCTACCACTGCAAAAGAAGATACAGGCTGTGACTTATATACTTGCTGAATTAGAGGGTTTAGTAATTAAAAGTACTGTGACATACAGTCACTTTTTAATTGAAACTGCAACTGTCCCTACTGAGCTAAAATATTTTCAGGCGTGACACTTATCAACATCCAAACTTTACTTCCTAGTAAACAGTATTCCTCTCCTTATATTTCTTATTATTTTGCATGTGGTCTCCTTCCTGGCTCTTCTATAGTAAAACTTGAGTCTGTGAATTGGGAAGGGGAAAAGCTTAAAAAAACAAAACCAGCAAAAATGTCAACAGCAACAACAAAAAAACCAGATTCAAAAACTCCAAAGAAAGCTGTCCTGTGCAGTGCCAAAAGTTGGACTTGATGATCCTGATGGTCCCTCCCAACTCATCATATTCTGTGGTTCTATGAACCTCATCACAGTCTACAGCTTCTTCACGAGGGTAAGAGGAAGGGCAGGCACTGATCCCTCTGGTGACCTCTGGCAGGACCTGAGGGAATGAAGTTGTGCCAGGGGAGGTTTAGGTTGGATATCAGGGAAAGGTTCTTCACCCCGAGGGTGGCTGGGCACTCAAACAGCTCCCCAGGGCAGTGGACACAACACCAAATCTGCCAGAGTTCAAGAAAAATTTGAACGATGGTCTTGGCACAAGGTGTGACTCTTGGGGATTGCCCTGTGGAGGGCCAAAAGTTGGATTTTAGTTATCCTTGCCTCCCTTCCAATCCAGGATATCCTGTGATCCCTACAAAAACTGCCATTCCATCAGGTTTCAACTTCTTTTGCTTGGCCTTCTGGAACTCTGCAGCCAGAGGCTCAGGAGTACTTGGGGCACACAGGCTGAGTGTAGCTCATTGACTTGGATAGGATTTGCACTTTCTGCTCCCACACCCAACTTGATTTTTTTTCCTGGTGCAAAAGTGATGTGAGCAGGCTGGAAAGTTCCCCTTTGGGTTTGCTTGGAGTTTCTGGATAGGCTCTGCTCACGTTACACCCACTCCTGAGACACTGGATATGGGAATAATCCTGCAGAGCAGTTTTGCCTCCAGTCCTGCTGAGGATTCCCTCTCTGTGATATCGTTACAGCTTTTTGGCTCCTCCACTTTTTTTTTTGTGCAAAGGACAGAGGAAGAAGAAAATGTCTGGTGATTGGATCCTCTTTGGCAGTGGTTCAAAATTATAAATGAAGTATTTTCTCCTTACAAATAGAAAAAGCTCGCTGCTGCTTTATGGCTTGTTCTTTGTGTAGAATTATAATGACTAGGTAGCACAGTTTGCTGACAGGCTGTCTGGAAGTGTTAATTAGAGTCAATTCAAGGAAAAAAGCAATAAATAGAAACTATGCTCAAATTTTGCTGCAGGCTACATGTTTTTGTTTTTTTAGTGTATAGGGAATTTCACAACATTGACAATTTTTCAGCTTTTAGGAAGTTTTCCACTGGATTTGCTGTGTCTGTCTAGAAAAGGCAGGCTTGAAGGTAGAACTTGCAATGAGCATAAAGAGAGCTGGGATCCTTGAAAATATGTAGCTGAACCACATGTGTTTTACATTTTCTTTGGTGTGTTGGTTCATCTTGTGTGCTTGTTGCTCAATTTGATCTGCTCTTGCATTCTGTTGAGTTACCTTATTAGCAGGCAGTAACTTTGATCTCTCTCAGCTACTTTCTTCCCTTTTAACTTCTCTTAGTTCTCTGATGTCCTTGTTTTTCTTTTCCCCAATATGTTGTAGGAAGGTGAAAAAAATTATGCTGAAGATGATTGAAAGAAGTAGGAAGTTTATTAGTAATTCAAATAGAGAAGTGGTTTAAGGACTAGAGATAACACAATCACAGAAGACCAAGAATAGCTAACTTTTAAATAAATGTGTGTTTATCTGTACTGGTCCAAAGCTCGTCTTAAGGTTTTCAGAGTTATTACCAAAAAAGAGCAATTTGATATTAACTCTGTGAAATGATAAACTTAATCACCACTGGCAAATATTGTGAAAATGCAACCACTGTTTACCATGCAATGCCTTGTGATGCCAGCCCAGTACAGCCTTAGCTAGTGTGGGCAATGACCTGAATTAACAATATTGTTTTGCTCCCCTCTGTTAAAATGTCAGATTTGTTTTTCTTTTTGAGGAATATCAATGTAAATAAAGATGTCTTTTAGACTTCTTGCCTGACTAACAGGAATGGCTATTAAGATGAAATCTTTTCATTACAGGTAATGGTTTGTACATAGAGATGTGCAAATATTGTCATGTTTCCTTGCAGTGAGTTATTTGTGGAGGTCTCTATTCCTTTCCCTTTGAAGTGGTTAAATACAGTGTTATCTTCTCTGTGCACTTGTTTATGGTATTAAACTCTGGGATATTTTTTTTCAGTTTTTACTTGTGTTATGTTTAACTTTGGCTTAGTCAATTATTTCTCTTTATTTTATGTCTCAATATGGAAAGGACTTTCTTCTATTTCTTTTCATGTTAAGATCCTTTTGGAATTTTTTCATGTTTTTGGGGGAATAATGAATCTTAACTCCAGTTTCATTACACTTGGAAGACTCATGTTATCTAATAACAGAAAACTGTGATATTCTGTAAGCATCTTTTCTGAGCAGCACAGCCTACACTTCTACATTTGTACATTCTAAGGTGCAAAAATCTCCTATTTTCCCTTGTGCCCTACACAGTGGCTGATTGAAAGAAGCCCTTTTATTTCTGATCTCTCTACATGGAGACAGGATGAAATCCTGGCTGTGCTGTCAGGGGTAAATGAGACCAAAGCAGGGCAATTTCACCTGAGGTAATTTTTTGTCAGCACAAACCTCTGACCTCTCTTGTCACACTGGTGTCTCCAGCACAGGAAGGATATAGACCTGCTGGAGTGAATCCAGAGGAGGACCACAAACACTGCAGCAAGAATGGAACCCCTCTCTTGTTAGGGGAGGCTGAGAGAATTGGGATTCTTCAGCCTGGAGGAGAGAAGGCTCTGGGGAGACCTTAGAGCAGTCTTCCAGCACTGGAAGGGGGCCTAAAAGAGAGCTGGAGAGGGACTTTCTACAAAGGCACATAATAGGAGGAAATGGGATGATGTCTCTGATCTGAGAAAAAGTTTGGATTAAATATTGGGGTATAAAATTCTGTACAGTGAGGGTGGTGAGGCACTGGGAGATGTTGCCCAGAGAAGTTGTGGATGGCTCATCCCTGGAAGTGTTCAAGGCCAGGTTGGATGGAGCTGTGAGCAGCCTGGTCTATTGGACCCCTCAGAATTACATGGTAGCAGTTTGCATTGCTGCTGCTCTGAGAATCAATAAATGTTTTTATACAGTGATTATTCTGAAACACATAAAAGGTAAAATATAGCTCTGGAGTGCACCAACCTGACACTCATCATTCAGTTTCTGAACCTCAAAAGTAAATTCTTTTCCAGTGAAACTGCCTCTAAAATGCTAATTGCTAGAAATGTGACCACTAATCAGTTTGTTCCCATAATACTACCAGCTATAGAGAATGGTGTGCCCCTTTCAGAAGGGAAGGTTTTAAAGACTTTGATAACATTAAAAAACCCCCAGAAGATGCCAAATGACTGTTCCAGTGGCCTGTTGCTGAAAATAATTTTGAGGAGGAGTGGGTGAAAAGAAGTCATCAAATCTGTTATGCCCTTCTTT
The DNA here is from genome assembly GCA_013401135.1 of Cettia cetti. Classification (NCBI taxonomy): domain Eukaryota; kingdom Metazoa; phylum Chordata; class Aves; order Passeriformes; family Sylviidae; genus Cettia; species Cettia cetti. The sequence goes on along the minus strand of VZUI01036090.1, from coordinate 34,399 downwards.
AGCTCCTTATATTAAAGAGTTTCACAATGTAATCAATGACGATGGAAACTCCATTTTCCTAGATATTTTCTATTTGAATTGGAAATTTATTAAAGAGCATTGTAAGAAAACTCATGCCTTGGCAAAAGGACTTGCTGTAGTACATTGATCTCCTCCATTCTTAATCTTGGAGAATCTGAATTACCTGGCTATGGTCTATGTACATTCTACTTAGTGTGTTTCATATGATCCACTATCTAAAATAAAGATAAGGGAGGAGCAGTCCAATGCATCATGCTTTCAAAGCAGGATTTTGCCTTGTGGAGATCATAAACTTTTTTTTTTTTTTTTCTTATATTCAAAGTGGTTTTTAAGACCAGGAAGTGAATTAAGGAATTCCTCTCTGTGCAGAGAAATGGTACTGGCTTCAGATATTTTTTCTTCCACCCTCAAGGATCTACATAACAGGCTTCTTGTCTGTAGTTTCCAGGATAGCCTATTTGACTGAGGTAGGTCTTTGTTTCTTCTCTCCATCCCCTTGGATATTTCCAAGGTACAGATGTGTAAAAGAAGGCTAAAATGAGAAATATCCAGAAGAAAAAGAAATAGCACAAACTTGAGTTTGCATGAATAACTGCATCAGAGGTGTGTGTGTTTGTATAAATATATATACACATCTTCAAACCTCCGTATATAACATATACTTTAAAAATACTTAATATAATATAAATTTATAATGAATATATAATAAAATAAGATATATTTTTTAAAATGTGAAAATTGAAGTGAAATATTAAGAAAATATTTAAATAAACAGATGCAAATAAATATATATTTTAATATGTGTGTGTAGTGAAGGACAGGTTGGATGAAGCTGTAGGCAGCCTGACCTGGTGGGAGGTAATGCTACTGAAACCCAGGGTGGGGTTGGGACTTGATGATCTTTAAGGTCCCTTCCAAAACAAACTGTTCTGTGATATGTTAAAATGAATATCTTTAAATACAGAGAATCATTTAAAATGAGGTCCCCTCTCTGCAGAAGGCAGAGAGAAAATAGAGGAAGAAATATGCCATAAAAAATAAAACCCCTCTGTGACTGAGAATGGATTTATGCTTCAGCTTGTACTTGAAGTGAGGCATAAACTATTCATTGGTGCTTCTTTGATTATTGGTTCTGGAAGAGCTGCTGTGCCATGAATGAATGCCACAGGTAGTGCCTTTTCCCACCTCTCCTTCCTAGTTTTAGTTTTGCATTCTAGGAGTGTGGTCCACAGATCTGTGTGTATGATCCCATGCTAATACAACCCATTTTAATGCACCGTTTGAAGGGCTCTTCATTATTTTAGCTCCTGGTTTTATGGTTTCTTAGATTTGTGACACCCCCCAGCTTAATTTTGGGTTGGCTCTTAATGTTGTAATTAATTCATGCCCATGTAAGTCTCTTGCAATGCAGAATGACACAGGATCTTGAGTCCTTAAATGGTTAGTGTGGAAAAACTTCTGATGGGCTGGATGTGTTGCTGAAGGACAGAATGTATGTATTTACTTTCTGACCTCTCACATAAATGCTGTCAGAATTTTCCTCTTAACTTGATTTGTGGAATTCCATTAACAGTTATTCTGCCTATAGGAGAATAATAACTAATGATTCCCAGACTCCCAGAATTGTAAAATAAGGGCAAGCACTGTTTGGCAGAAAAGAGATTGTGCTTTAACACAGACAGGAACTGTTCATATTAATCAAGGGGTATCTGGTCTGAAATGACTTTTAGCTAATAACTTCTTATTCTCAGGTTAACCATTCTGCTTATAGGTAACATGCTCTTCTAATTCAGATGATTATTAATAATCAGAGGCTAGATGCATGAATTTCTGAAAGAGAAATGATGCTCTTGATTGACCTTATTTTAAGATATTGTTAGAGTTGAAATTATGATGTTAGGGGTTAGAAAGGGTGTGGCATAAGTTCACGGATTTGCCTTTTGATTTGAGCCTTTGCAAGGGTGAACATGTGTGACATGAATGAGCTCCGAAATGTGAATTTAACTGGCTGAAGTTTCAGGGATTAATTATCAAGGACATAATTTTTTGATAGAGAACTTTGGGGCCATCAGTAGCAGAAGAAAACAAGTCTCACTGAGTTCACCTGGAAAACATGCTGTTACCATGATACTTTTGGGCATGGATGTTGTTCCTAAAAGAATCCTTAATCTGAAACCCTCCCAATTTGTAGTTTGTTAAATATAAGCTACCATGTTGAATGATGGAGAAAAAATTTTTTGTGTTGGAGAAGAAATTTGTTTTCCTAGCAGAAATAGCAGGTTTTGCAGGGTGCTAAAAAGCACTGTGGACCTGCAAAAGCTGCTCTCCATTGCTAAACAGACTGGAGCAAGGGGAGAGGCTCCCAGCAGGGAGCTCTTGTAAGGCAGGAGGGGTTTGTGGTGAAGCAGTGGGGTCACGGCTGCCAGCTGCATCACTCTGCTAATGAGGAGCTGCACAGGTTTCCCCTGTGCTGCCAAGCCTGGTGTAAATTAGGATGAGACTTCTCCCCCTTTAATTTACAGGTGGGCTGTTTGACAGTCTTAGAAGAGGTTTTTACTTCCCTGTCATTTGTTGGCAGGGCCTGGTGCCTGTCTGTGAGCAAGATCCCTCTTCCTGCTTATATGGTTTGGGGATTTTTGGCCATAAAGGCCATGTCCTTTACTGAGATTCCACTGATTTCTAAGAGTAATGCTTTTATGCTCTTTCAGGTGAGATGCTTTATTCTCTTCTGAACTCATGTCCTCTGGAAGAAGCTTTTGGCTGTCTGGACTGGATGGGATTGGCATGTGGTTTTTGCTCTGCTTATCTACATCTATTCCTTGAGGAAATCTATTCCTTGAGGAAATAACATCTTGAAGCCTAATTCAGTATTCAAATCTCAAAGAGAACTGCAGGACACAGAGCCTGCTGCCTTGAGTACATGTAATTCCACATGCACGTGCTGCTGAGGGGTCAAACAAATTGTAATATCACCATTTGTGATACAAGGTTGAGTGCAGATGCTCTATATAAGGTGTGAAATAAAAGACTTCATAATAGTCCAACAATACAGTTTTATTATTTCATTATTATTTATTATTATGTGTCACTCAGGCTTCTATCAAAATTATCACTATTGCAAATTACAAGCAGTGGTGTTTCTTTGTTTTGATTTGGGTTTTTTGCACAAATTTACTTGGACAGCAATCTCTGACAAGCTGTGGGCCTTATCATTGGTAATGAAAAAAAATTATTTTCAGTGGGAAAAAAAATTAGACTCTCTTACAGAAGTCTACTGATGTTATCCATTATTACGCATATATTTAATAAAAGTGAGTGCATGTGTATCATCTCCACAGTCAGCTAGAGTAGAGGATTCTGCTTTTAGGAGTGCTGACTGGAGCATTCCTAACTGTGTTGTGGACTGGAATAAAAAGCAGAATCAGCTAAAGAGAAGGACTCATCAGCTCTCTCCTAGTCTTTACTAGGAATTAGACTTGTCTTGGTCTTATCTGGAAAGAGGAATGAGAGCACTGGAAACTGAAACTGAATTACAGAGCTCCATCTGCCATGGAGCTCTGTAATTGCCCAGCAGGTGGAGGAGGCATTCCAGGCAGGACCAGAAGCCTGTACCACAAACCAGTGGTGTTCCAACCTCTCTTATGATCCTGGGGCTACACTGGATTCCCTGACCAAGTGCCAGGGGAAAGAATTTCCTCATGTTGCCAACATTAATTTGGGATTGAAGATTTGAGCTAATATCTAATCATAGCCTTGAGCCAGACAGTTTGGTTACGATGTTGTTGTGGCATTTTGTTTTTATTCCTGGAGCATAAGTAACCTCTAAGTAGGAGTTGATAATGTTTTTAAAGGCTCTCAGACATAATATAAAAGTGTGTTTTGTGGGAAGACAGCATATAAAAACTTGCATTTTTGTCAGGTCTCTAATTTATGGCGAACAAGGACATGAAATAATCTAATTTATGTCTGTGTACATTATGTCACTGCTCTCAAGTAATGGAGTACAAGCAGGTGCTTTGATTTGTATGTGTAGAAATTGGTAGTGGGCTGAGCTCATGGTGAAGTAGATTTAGCTTGCCAGAGGGAGCTAAAGCTTTAGATTTGATTTAGTGTTGGTAGCATAAGAAGGTAGATCCAGGTCTAATGCTAAGTAGAAAGAGGTACTTAGCGACCATGAAATCTGTAATTCTGCAGGTTAAAATACTGGGGTTTTGGTCCTTTAGGTGACAAAATTTAGGAGGGAAAATGTGGATATGCTCAGCTTTAAGGGTGTTCCCCCAAATGACAACAGTGGTTATTGTGATATTTGGCTGTTTCCAGTAAATGTGTTTATACAATTGTTTGCATCTGGTAATCTTAAATGTCTTTTAAAAAGAGAAAATATTCTACTAGTGGAAATGAAGATAGCTCATTTATTCCATTTGTTAGTAAAATCTGTATATCATACATTAAATGCTTTAAATTCCCCTCTCCCCCAATAAGCTTGTTTTTCACATCTTAATGTGTTACAGGAGCAGAACAAAATATTAATATTTTCATACTTAGGCATATGAAATGTCAGTCAAAACCTATGAAGTAACTGCAGTCCTTTTAAACCACAGACTTCAGTAACAATTCAACTATTTTTAATTTTTTTTAGTGTTGGTTTTGGCTTATTTAATAGATTCTTCTCCTATATTTCAATCTTCTTAATTAATGCATGTAAAGAAGGATTAAATTATATTTGTTATTTCCAGGAAAACCTAGGGGGTAGGAAGGAACACAGGATGGCACCATCACCAGAGCAATCTGGTGCTAACAGTGGACAGAACATGTGAACCCATTATGTTGGTTGTAAATACTTCTGTGTGCTCAGGACGTGTTTGTGAGATCTTGAGGAAAAAACAAGGACATGCATTAGTAATGAGATCAGTTTGCTAGGAAAGGCAGTGAGGACCACTCTGTGTCAATTAAGGGCAATTTGGGGTGGCAAATATCTTGAATGCTGGCTGACTCAGCTTGCACAGTACAGCCAAATAGCAGAATTTCACAAGCAGCTACATCAAGAACACTCTGCCTCAGTCAGTGACACAAACAACACTAATTTCCTGTGTAAAGTATTTTCTCTAGGAGAGAGATCCATTGAATCCAATTTTTTTCTTCACATATAAGAAAGCATCATTTTCCCATTGTTCCTGTCTCCTTATCCAAATGAATCCATTTCCTCCTCCTTCATCCTGAGTCATAGATTAATCTTTTCCTTCAAATATTTTGCCAAAATTTTCTTCTAGCCATATGTGTGAGTGAAAATGACTTCACCATTTTGTAGAAGAAATCCTCTATGATTTTTGCTGAGAATATCCTTTGACCTATAGTAGGCAATGCTCTGTTAGGTGAGACTAATTAAAAGAAGAGGGAAAGAGGCAGAACTCTTCCTTTTGTGAAAATGAGGAGTCTTTTTTTCTCCTTTTTTGTTTTTTTTTTTTTCCTAGTGTAATAAAGCTTGGGTCCATCTCTTGGTCACTAGGTATAAAGGGAAATCATGGAGGAGAAAGATGTGTGCAGCATTTAGAAAGTATAAAAAATGAAATTGTCTAAGATGGAAGGGTCAAATACTTCAGTAACTTAGACATCAAGGACCTTTCTGTAAATGCAGTGTTTAACAATCCTAAAATCATATTGCAGGATAATTAGGGCTGGAAGGGACCTCACTTACAATCTTTCTTATGATAACATGAAGAATTACTCTAATGCTCAATAGATTTTTCTCTAGCATTCAAGTTAATATAAAGTAATACCTCAATACTAACTCAGAAATGTTCAACCCAGATGGCTCTGACCTGGGCAGTAGTCCAGGATCTTCAGGAATATGCAAGCCCTACATTGTTTATGCTTTGAAATGTACTTAATGGCCTTGGTTATCTGCTGGAGTTGTGGGGCATCCGTGGAAAAGGAGACTTTTTATTTGTTTTAATGAGCTCTCTCCACAGGAGAGCAGGAAAGTGCCATTGCAGACTGGGCTGAAGGTGCCTGAGTTTCAGGACGTTTACTAAGTGACTGTTTTCTTTCTAGATCCCAGCCTATGGAGAAGTGCCCATAAGAACAGGATAAATATGGCTCTTAAGGGCAAGGACCACTTAGATTCCCTTTCCTTACCAGTTCAGCGGTAAGTGGTGCACTCCATTATCCAAATTTGAGTGATTAAATGATTCTGAGGCAGCAGCTGCACTTTCCTTTGAGGCTCTGAAAATTCTTAAAAGCTCATTTTTAAACTCAGGTAGTATTCCTATGAAATTTGTAGCATGAATGTGGAAATTTGAGATCCATTTCTCGAGGCATTTGGAAATTTGTGTGCCTGGAGTCTGGTAAATCATGGCAGTATTTCTGCAGCCATCACTTTAAATGGATGACCATGTTTGCAGTAGCAATTGACTGTACTTACTGGGCTGCTTCTTAGTCATGATGGAAATGACTGGGACCCTCTGCACACTATTAAAAGCTATAAATACAATTTTTTTAGCATAATTGACTTTGTTCTGGTGTAGGTATGGATGATATGAAGGCTACCTATAATCTCTCTGGTCTGTGGTACCCTGTTGGGAGTGGAGACATTGACTCTGCTAACCAACAGATTTTTTAAAAAAATCTGTCTTTTGGTTGCCGTCTAATAGCTGTCTATTTGCAGTGTAGTTTTGCTTCTAGCCAAATAAAGGTTCCATGAAAAGAAAAAAAAATACAATAATCTACAGTCATTATGTGACACAACTGGGTTTGTTTTGCTTTTGTTTAGGGGATGAAGGAGGGTGAAGTTTGCTGAAAGTTTGTATTTCTGAATAGAATCAGAAATAAAAAAGGATTTAAATTTCAGTCTTTTCCCTAGTCTTCTTTCTTCAGGTCAGAATGAAATTCTTTATTGTAATTAACTTAAAATTGTAGTTGGTATGCAGTCTCAAAATACAATGCTTTTCTTCATCAATAGTTTGATATTTCTCTCTTTCCTTACCTCAGTATTTCAGCAGAAACTTTGATATTGCCATTAAACTCACAGTAACACCATCTAAACAGATTGTTTTCTGGAAGAAACACTGCATAGAGGTATGCCAAGAGCAATGGGTTAGTTAAGACTTACAGCTGTAGAAAACCAGCTGCAAACAGAGCCAAGGGAACAGGTCCTGAGGGTGGCCAAAGGCTGACCCGGGCTGATGGTGACAAGATTTGTCTACAGCACATAAATGGGGAAATTTGCTTCAGGCTCTCCATGCTAACAACTGGAAATGTGGAGTAGGAAAAATGCACTCAGAGGTAGCAGCAGCACAGAACTGAAAAGCACTTGAATTTCATGGGCTGGTGACTTCTAGAAAAGGAAAGAGCCTGTGAGTCAGGTGTGCAGTGCTGAGAGAAACCAAGCTCTGCCATATTGTGTGAACAAAACCACCCTACAAGCACTCTGAACTATATCTTAGCACAAGAAGGGATTTGGAAAAGTCCCAAATAGCAAGCATTATGTTTTGACAAAGAGCTTGACTCAGCAGGGCAATTCTCTACAAAGAAATTTCAAAATAAATAATTAAGTAGTCTCCCTCACCCACAATAAAATATAAAGCTCTTTTTTTTGTTTGTTTGTTTTTATTTTCAGAAAGATTTTTTTTTATCTTACAGATGAGGATTATTTCAGGTAAAGGCCCTGTAAGAATTGGGTTGACTGAAGTTGCCAGTGGTCAGAAAGGTGAAGGCTCAGAGAAGGTTGAAACTGAAAATAAGAGGGTTTTTTTATGCTAAGAATTTAGAAAGAACAAGGAATAGACTAGGTAAATCAAAAGAGCAGCACAAAATGCTCTTTTTGATTATTAAAAAAACCCAACAAAACCCACTCAACATAATAGCTTTTCCAAAGAAATGGATTTTTTATGAGATTAAGTATTTTCTCTGGGTTGGAGAAAGGAGTGATATAGCTCATGTAGAGTATTTAAAAGGATTAAGGGAATTTTCAAAATAACAAGATTCAAATATTATTCTTTATTGTTTCTGTATCCAAGGCTAGGATTTATGACTGTCTCAGGATTCCAGTTCATGTTCCTGCTCTTTGTGAGAGGAGCTTGAATTAACTTGTGTCCTGTCACATGGGAAAGGTAGCTCAAATCCATCCGAGGTTAATCCTGTGTAGCACCACAACCATGCCTTGCTGCATGTTGAGGTCATAATCTTTCAGAAGTAAAACCAGGGAAGTGCCTAAACAAGAATGTCTCCTTAGGAAAAGTGCACCATAAATATGCAAACAAATTCCAAGAGTTTCCACAGTGCTCATTGGAGTCAACAGTTATTTTGGCTGTATAAGGAATTTAAAACTGGGGCCTTAAACTAAGTCTCTGTGCTTCATGAATAGTTGTTTACACTCTTTCCTTCGATTTTATGGAAAAGCACAACTTGTATTGGAGTCTCTAGAGTATTGAGTCACTGTATTAATGGTTTTCTAACACACTGTCAGAGCTGCTGTCTCTAATTGACATCTAGACTGCTATGGAGACAGTATTTAAAGATGCAGTACCCCGAGGTAAAACAAATTGTTGTTTCAGAAACTTTATTTTCTATCTCATTGAGTTGGGAATTTAAGTGATGATTTTGTCTCTTAGGAGAGAAAACAATTGGAAATAGATCACTTGTATAAAGGAGTAATTTGCTTGCTCTCCAAAAGCTCTATTCCCATGTAAAGCACCTTACAGGACCATAGAAATTACCAGTTTTAAACAGTGAGGGCCAGTTCATTATAGCATTTGAAGTGTGTGTACTCCTTAGAGATGCACATAACCCCACTATGACAAAACTATTTTTAGTGTAGCTTTGGGAAAATGACAATGTGCTTTCCTTATCTTTATAAGATATAAGTTATTCCTTATCTTTATAAGACATAACGAGCTTTTACATTAGCTTTTCCATCTAGAATAAAACTTTCACTTATGCCCCTGCCTTTTGTTCTGTGTAATGAAAGCTCATTGGCCTTCTTGTTTTCTGTGAGTTAGGATTGTAGTTTACACAGGCTTTTTTCATTGAAGACGTGGGGTTTTTTGTACTTTCCATACTGGATGGTAAGCTGAACTTAAGATCGTGCTGAATCTGATGTCATTCAACTAAAGAGAGAGCACTCATCACCAAAAGTGAAATAAGATGCTTTTTTAGCTTCTTGGATTATGTGTTCAGGTCAGGCCTGCAACTGGACAAATACAGTATAATTAGAATTTTTTAGAAAAGAAAAAATGGTAATCTTTTATCAAAATTAGGTTAAAGAAACCAACCACAATTGTCAGCACCATCTTCCCTTCTTCCCCATAAAAACCTCCCAACCCCAAAACAGCAAGTAAAACCAAAATAAAATTAACAAAACAAACTGAAGAAAAACCTAATCCTGAATATGAGTCAGAAATGTGCACTAGGAGCTTATAGAACCATTGTATCGTGGGCTGCATCAAAAGAAGTGTGATGGGGCTTTGAGCAACCTGGTCTAGTGGAAGATGCCCCTGCCCATGGCAGGTGGAACGAGATCATCTTTTGAGACCCATCCAACCCAAACCATTCCACAATTCCATGAATTGATTAAAATAGCTTGCTGGTTTTCAGATAGCAAACTAAAGCTACTCCCAGAACTCCAAGGGCATCTGTGAAGGGCTGGGCACCATGGCTTTTTTTCACAACTCTGTTGAGTACATTACTGCTTGCCCAGGGGGGATAGAAGTACTACTTGAAATGGTGCAGAAACCTTTATGGAAATAGAAGGAAAAAAATTGCTTGTATTTGGTATTAATTGGAATTTAGATAAAGTTGCTTGAAAGCTGTGACTTGAAACAGAAGCAAGAGAAATTCAGGACTTTATACTGCAGGAACTGAATTGATTCTGCTTGTTTCTCTGCCTAATCAGGACAACAAATTCATAGAACCTTATGGAACATATGGGATGAAAACCAGATGAGTCTGTAGTCCCAGAAGTGAATATTGTTTAAAGGAAAGAAAAAAACCTTTAGAAAGTAAGGGGATTTCAACCTGATCTGGAACTGAATTACTTCAGGGACTGTTCACATCACATTTTGCTTCTACTTTTATAGCTTTAAATGGCCTCTATACAGCTGAAAAGAGATATTTTGAGGGGTAAGACATGTGCACAACCATTCAACACGTTTAATATTGTGTTCATATGGGGCTGTCAGGAAAAGAATGGATCTATCCATTGGTCTGTCTCTGCAAAGGGTCTAAAATTTCTCAATACTTAATATATGATTTAGTGCTCTGAATCAAAGGCAGCAACGCTTTGGTATCCTGTCATAGAAAGTGAATTCTGACTAAAATGGCACCTGAGGTTTTTTTTCCTTGAGCTTGCCAATGATGTCTTGCCCCCTGTATTCTGTAGGTGATTGGAATTTTTAGGTTTTGATGCCATTGTTTTTCTGGCCCTGAGTTTTGGGTAGTGAGTTATTTGGTTGAATGGCAGTTCATTGAAATGTTTGCTGTTTCATCATCTACCTATTTTCTTAGATATGAATCCCCAAGTGAAGGGCTTCTAGGGACATGACTTCTGTGAATAAGCACAAATAAAGGTTGGGGTTTTTTTCATTCTGGTCTATTTTTTAATTCAACCACCTCAGTTCTTCTTCCCTTTCTATTTCCAACCTGTGTGGCTTCTGTAGTTTGTTGCCACATCTAGTGCTTGTTCTCACAAGATTTTCCTTTTCATTTTTTAATAGCAGTTCTTTTACTTTTCAGTTGTAAGACTGTGCTCCAGTTATAAGTAATCATGAAATCATGTTTAAGTAAAAGTGCTTTAAAGGTTTTTTCTGATCAGGGACACCTTCTGTAAGTGCTGAATTCTTCTACAGTGTTTGCTGCTGATAACTAAGGGTTTGTTCTGTATTTCTGGCTTTTCCCGCCTGTGTCTGCAAATTGAACTTCCTGTCTAACAAGAACTCTGTGGAAAGCAGAAGACAACATTGGTATTTCTGGTTTTTGTATTTTGCAAGCTACTTGCTGTGTGTAGATTTTGCCCTGTTAATTACAATCCTACATTCCCTATGATTAATTTTATTTGGATTACATCAGGAACTTTATTGTGGTTCCTTGAAAGTTGTCAGATAAAGACCGTAAGGAACTCCAGAAGAAAAAAAAAAAAAAAAGGGGAAGTTATTTGGACTATAAGAGCTAGAGCAGAAAATTTTCAGAGTTCCAAGTTCAGTGTTCTCACCTGGCACTATGAATCACTGCTTTGAGTTTTTAAAACCCATTTGAGAATGGAATGCTTGCTGGGGAATTGAAAGTGCGTTTTGAAAAACTTCCTTTTGCAACAGGCTGTAGGAGTAGATTATGACAAAAGAAAGGGGGATGTTTTGCCAACAGTGCAATAAAATTACCTTCTAGTGACAAGAAATAAAATCAGTAATTGTATAGTTCAAGGCACTAATGATATCTCATTTAATGACCTTGTATTCTTTTCCTTTCACTCAGTTTACCTTACAACAATTCAGCAAATAATTCTATAGCTTCAGAAATGGAGCTCCCCTTACTACGAAATATTTTTAACTTCAGTGATTTATATTGTACCTGTAACCAAACTGAAAGCTGAGTTGTTTGTACCAAGTTTTGATGGTGGTTGTAAAACGGATTTGTGAATCTCTATGGTTCTTCTGGGAAGGATTTTCAGGCATGCTAGCTGGCTAAGTCCAAAGGGTGATGTTAGTAAAGCAGCAACTATTGATTTGCCATCATTTGGAGGCATTCATGAAGAATATGAACTCAACAGATTTTTTTGTTCCCTTTGAATCCATGGGTAAAATATCTCTGTTCCTCTATTCAGGATGTTAAAATGTAGGTCAGCAGTTTAGCTAGCAAGCAGCAAAAAATAATTGCATTTCACTTGTACTTTGGGCATTTTTGGGGTAAGTCTGCCAGAATGCAAGATATTTCCTAACCTTTTCCTTCCGATAGTTTTATCATTACATTTTTTATATTTAGTTGTATAATGTGCTGTAGAAATGTTATACTACTTCCCAGATCTAAGTTGTAAAATATTGTGTGTTGAACTGTAGAAGTCACAAGAGAATTTTGGCTTTTAACCTGAAGGAGATTGAGTTTGTCTACTGTAGTAATTGTGAAGTTATGGTGACTTTAAAATGTGAACAAATTGATGAATTTAAACAATGTGTCTGACTGGCCTCACTAGACCTTTCCTTCATTAAGCTTGGTATTTCATATTTGTGGCTTGCTGCTACTTGGAAAATACTTTTAAAAGATCAAGGACCATCTTTCATCCTTAAAGACAATTAATAGTTTATTCTCCATCCCTTGTAAGGGTCAGTAATGTTTCACAGCATGTGGCACACGAGCACTGCAAAGAGCTCAAGGTACTGCTGGTGTAGCCTTTATTATGGAAGAAACTCAGCCTATTATTTTGAGAATGCTTATTTTTGAAATGTGAGATTTTATTGAGGAGGCTCTTCTCTTTTTGTGTCTTACAGAAAAAGCAGTTGTTGTCTGCACAGTGAATATCTTGTGTTCAGTCCTTGGTGTCTTTTTCAGAAATTAATTTTAATGAACTCACATATTAATGTCTGAAATCACAGTGACAGAACTGTGCCTAAATTTTAGGTTGCCTTATCTGCCAGGCATGAATGATAGGTTCTGATGGAATCCTCATGAGTGTTGCATGAAGTTTTTATTGTGGCATCAAGTCAGTAATCCTGTCAACTTTTCTACCTTGCTCTTCTAGCCATTGGTTTATGGCTTTGACTCCATGGTTTGTGCTTCTCTGCTTTCACTGATGCTAGTGAAACAAACAATTATCAAACAATTCAGATGTTGTTTGTGGTCTTTGTTTACTTGAATTCTCATAATCACACTTTTTTTTTTTTGAATTCTCATAATCACACTTTTTTTTTTTTTTTTTTTTTTTTAAGCACATTTCAGAACAGATGCTGAGCAGGTTAAACATCTGCCACCACTCCTGTTGGAGTGCTCTGCTTTTAGAAAACAGACTTCCTGGTTATTTATGGGTTAAATTAAAGGTCTTACCTTGAACATGGAAGACTTCTTTCCTGTTTGTTAATCTAACAGGGTGAATGATGCATTAACAGTATTCCTTTTTACTTTATAGGTTGTGTCCCATAAATTCTCTCCCTCAAAAGAAAATAAAATAAAAGGGGTGGGCAAAAGTCAAAACCTGAATCTGTGTAATTTTGCTGCAATGTTAAATGATGAAGTACATAGGTATCTTGTTTATTTGCCATGCATCCTTTAAAAAACCTCCTAAAATCCTACTATAACCCCTATTTTGGCTGAGCTTCTGTGCAGTCATGTTATGCTTCTATGTCATAATGTTTCAGCCATGGGTAGCTGCTAGAAACCAGTCTTGACTTCTGCATTGTCTTTATGAACTTCCGGATTAAATAATCCTGAGCCTGAACTCCAAATGTACACCTTCTGAACCCAGTGTATTTGCTGAGGAGAAGGGACATGCAAAACAAACCTCTCCCAGCAAAAAATCATATCAAATTCCCATGGTGGTCTTGTCCTGTCCTGCTCTGATGATTAGGTCACACAGGGAAGAACTTGCAGCTTAGAGTCTTCAGGATGATGAGGTGAAGTAATATTATCTGTAAACAGTGAATTTTACCAGAAAAACACAGAGACAGCAGTAGTCCAATCTTTGCCTTCTTTCCAAGTATTTCTGAATCTTTCAAATTATAGTCGAGACTGTGTCTTTGCTTTTCCTTTTACAATATGAAGTTATTAGTTACTTGCTTTACTGAGACACTTTGACTTTCTATGCGACTTTATATATGTCAGGTAATCTGAATTTAGTATTCTTGATGGCATAATACTGGAAACAATGGTATAATTTTTTCTTTTTTCTTTTTTTTTTTTTTTGCTTCTGTCAGAGTAGCATATGGGACACCACCTGTGAACTAAAAGAGTAAATTATTAGTGCTAAGGGAGTTAGAAAGTGTAAATTATCATATTAGGTAGACTGTGCTGAAATCAAATGGCATGGCATGGAACCAAAAGCTCCATAATTTTCTCTCCTTTTAGCAATTAGGCCATATTGCTGTTATTATCACATTGGAATTACTCTAGTTAGCCCTGGAAGGAAATTAAGGATGAAATCCTGTTTTTTTTGCTTAATATATCCAATATATCTTTCCTGTACAAAATTCAAGCTGCATTGAAGCATTGTAGGAACCTTCCCCTTTACTGTGCTGAGAGGGAAATGAAGCGAGTCATCCTCCTTAACAGAAATACAACTTTTCATGAAGCTTGAAAGCAACGATCAGACTAATGAAGGGATCCGAAGGCTCAAGGAATCAAGATCACTGAATTAGTTATTGACTTATTCTGAGAAAAGATGGTGTTGTCATCTGTCTTTAAAAGGCAGTATGGTTTGTTGAAGCTTTGATTTAGCACTAGATGTCATTCCTCCTGATTGTTTCCTGGTTGTAATGCTGATTAATCTTGCCTCAGGCAAACCACTTTACCTTCCCTGGTCTTTGTGTTCCACCTCAGCTGAGGAAACACAAAGGAAGACCTTACCAGCCTATCTCCATATATTTCTATTTCAATGGTTCTTATACAGCACTATGTTATGAGCTCCTGTGCCTTGTTACCCTGCTGTGGGTGCAGCATCCTCCTGAACTCTGGCAGGTGGGAAATGTTGAGTATTACCCAGCAGCTGCTTACAGTAAATGCAAAGAATGTTTCTGTTCGCAAAACCCAGCTTGTTCCTTCCGTACGTTACATTTTATCACTTTCACCGTGGTGAGTGAGTTCATTAAACTCTTTACAACCATGGCCATAACAGAGATGATGAATGAGTACCTGTACCTCGGTATTTCTGATCCACAATTAATTTTTTTAAAAAATTATTCCTTCCTCAAAGATATTTTAATGGCTTTACTATGACTTGTCTTTTCAGCTGTTTAGGACAAATACTAGCACCATACTGTGTTAAATACAGTATTTTTCTCTTCAGGTTTCCCGGGAGTTTCTTCCTTATTTAATTGCCTGGTCTCTCTTAATCTGGTTCACTATTGCCTGGGGACTGTTGGGAGTATCTTGTAATCAGTTGTTCAGTAGCCTGTGATGAGCAATTTTAAGAAAGCTATAAGGACAATGCTTCAACTTTGAAAATATTTTTCTTTATTTTCTCTTTTTGACAGATAACATAATGATCTTAAAAAATGCTCTGGTTGGTGTGATCCCATTTCTGATCTCATTAAATTGGCTCGTGTCTGTTAGTGGTTGGGTTTATGAGCTCATATTAACCCTAAGGGATTTGGAGTGCAAACAGAAGTTTAATATTAAGCTGAACTGTGGCTGTTAATAATTCCAGTTGTTTTGTTTTGCTTCTCACAGTATTGCAGAGAATGTGGTAAAGTGAAAAAATATATACACACATAAACATACATATTGTTTTATTTAGGCAATATACATAAAGGATTCTACGTAATATTTTACTTTTTTTCTGTGGAAACAGCTTTTAATTATCCTGCATGTGTAAACTATGCTTTAGGTATTTGAATTTTGCATTTTGCTAGTTGCTGATACTTTATTGTTGAATTTGGTCCAGGGCTGTTGTGGAAGTATAGAAAACGTCTACATCAAAAATATAATATTCTCTTCAACTAAAGTTATGGAAATATTTTTCTAATATCCTAAATGTCAGCAGCACTGATGTCAGGATAAAGATTAAACAAAAACAAACCAGAAAAAAGCTGAGAAAATTATTGAAGGAAAAAAGGAAGAACTATGTAATGGTATCCAAGTAGCTGAGGCAGTTCAGTGGATGACACGCTAAGTGAAAGCAAACTTTGGGAAGTGCTATGGAGCAAAAAATATCTTGTTCAATATCAACTGAGCACAAATCAGCATTTTGATTTTGATGTAATAAGTGTTACACAACTTAAGTCTGGGATAACTGTGGTAGTGGGAAGGGATGAAAGCAAAGGGCAGGCAAATACTCTAATTAGAAAGCAGTGAAATCAGCTAATGATGTGTATTCAGATTGTTAACCTTGTTTGCCAGGATACCAGAATCAGGGAGCTTAATTTGTCTGCAGGCTGACTTGAATTCTGGGCCAGAGATTTCTATGCTTTGTGCCATTGGTGCAAATTTACCCTTTTTACTTTATTTTTGGAACTTTTTAAAGTTTAAAGTGCAAGTTGCAAAACTAGTTCACTTAAAATGCTGAAGTTAATATTTCAAGCTTAAAATCTGCCATGCTGGCTGTCTTTAAGGCTTAAAGGAGGTGACCTTGTGAGTATTGCAAGTGTCCGGTCTGCAGCAGTGAAGAGTCCTTTATTTGCAGGTGTTTGATTTGGTTTCTCAGTCTTGAGAATATCACTGAAATCCTCAGGCTTCCAGATTTGGAGTAACAATCCTTAACAGCTACTATTTTTTTAACACTTTCTTATAGTCCAATGCAGCCTGTGGGAGGTCAGGAGGGAGAATTATGGCAGAGCCATATATCTTCTTAATTTTATTTTTATGTTGTTTTGACAGAAACTTCTCTCCATAGTGGTTCAGGCACAAAGCTGATTTTTTCCATCTCATTTAGAGGCAAACTTTTCTCAAGCCTGTCTTGCTGTGGCACAGTCCCGACGTGGAGGTGTAAGGGCTGTGTTTATGTCGTGAAAGTGAATCAGGAAACCATTAGATGGGAGCACTCCTGGCTCAGTCTAATCCCCTATTGCTCTTGGCTAAAGTGTCAGGTGCAACCTGGAAAGCAATCAGCTGTTAGTGCCAATAAGAAAATAAGATATTTTGTCCCCCTCCCAAGGGCTGGAATTGAACTGAATGTTCTGTTTAACTGCTGGAGGAGGTTGATCTCAGAAACTCAGAAAATGTATTTTTTTGCTTGGTAAAATGTGAAAACAGTCCAACTGACTGAATTGCTGCACAGCTGCCCTGCTGTGAAGGAGGAGGTATTTTAAAGTGCACGTTCATCCCAGCATTGTTCAACTGCAGTTCTGGTTGCTGCAAATGCAAGGTGTTCAGTAAATGCTTAAATTGAAGATTTTTTTACAACTTAAGTTAGCAGGTTGCTATTAATTTGAATACCTCAACAGATTCCACAATCTTGATGAATTTTCCAGCATCTAAAAAGTGATACTGCTCTTTGCTCATCAACTAAATTTCACTATCTGTATGTGTTTGTAGAAGAAACAGGGAAGGTTTTTGGAGTTTTGTGCTGTTCTTTCAATTAAAATTTAGTCCAGCTTTTATCTATCCTTTTTAATTTGATGCAGAACAGGGATGTATATGACATACACTTAATATACTGGTTATAGTGCAAAAGCACAGAAAATTTGATTTCAGCTTACTCTTCTAGCAAATCTGTGCAGGGTTTTGTGTTTCCAAAAAGAAGCCTAAAACATTTGGAAGATGTAAAATGGGCTTCATAAATTTCAGAAACTTATGGCCTTTCTCTGTGTTCTCTTTGCTTCTCTCTTTTGTAGGCTTTTTTTTTTTTTCTGATGATCCATCCTCTTTGAGGATCATAACTTATCTTTTGCATATAACTTTTTCCCCCATTGTGTCTCATGAAACGTTTTAGCATTACTGTTCTTTCCACTTTGTATACATGTTGCTCTTGGAAATGGCACTTGAGCTGAGATTTTCTTAGAATTGCTTACAAAGACAGATTGCAAAGAAAACCAAGGCTGTGGAGGAGTTGTGTCCCTGTAGGAATCATAGAATGGGTTGAATTGGAAGGGACCTTAAAGAAGATCTAGTTCCAAGCCCCTAAACAGGGACACATTCCACTAGGCCAGGTTGCTCAAAGCTCCATCCAGCCTGGCTTTGAACATTGTCAGGGATGGGGCATGCACAGCTTCTCTGGGCAACCTGTTCCAGTGCCTCACCACCCTCACACTAAAGAG
Source organism: Cettia cetti (assembly GCA_013401135.1). NCBI lineage: Eukaryota > Metazoa > Chordata > Aves > Passeriformes > Sylviidae > Cettia > Cettia cetti. The sequence continues at coordinate 16,490 of VZUI01036090.1, read as the reverse complement.
GATTTTTTCCGAATATCTAATCTAAAACTCTTTGAGTTTGAAGCCATTCCCTTTATCCTGTCAGCCCTTGTAAATAGTCTCTCTCCATCTTTCTCGTGGGTTCCCTTTAGGTATTGGAAGTCCACAACTAGGTCACACAGCTTTAAGTGTTGTTCCACTTTTTCTCCCACTCTTCAGCATTTAATTTGGGTCCCCCTCAATGTATGCTTGCACTTGGACCTGTGCTTGTGCTGTAAAATTATGCTCACATGAAGGCCCTGTAAGAAAACCAGGCAAAGCCACCTTTTGCACTTTTCACATGCCTCTACCTGTTTCACACTCTGAAGTATTTGCCTTTGGCAAATATGATCACCTCAGCATTAAATGAATCAGGAAAGAGGAAATGGATATGCTGGAACACACATAATATTTCACAAATGTGATACAGGAACTGTACCTGCTTCCTGCAGGTATATTAACCTTAGTTTTATTTGAAACTATAAAGAGCCTGTAATCGCTCTTGCCCCCAGAATAAAACAGTGCTACTTCTCAATTTAAGTCCTTAAGTAATCTGTAACTAGAAGTGAGTTTAGTTTTATATCTCAAAGAGCATCAGTGGTGAAAACCAGCCCATTAACAGCTCTGTGTACATCCCTGCAGCTTGTTAGGACAGAGTTTTCTACTTCAATCAGATAAATGTGATACAGATAAGCTTATTTACTACACTTTTATAAGAGAAGATATGTTAGGATTTCAGGCATTCTTTTATGTCAGAAATACTAAAACTCTTTGCTAATAGGCAGCAAAATGCTGCTGCTATTTGCCTTAACACTATTCTCCAGGCTGTTTTCTCTGGTTGTTTGGAAGCTGAAAGGTCAGAATGTTGTCACTGTTAGACAGCTGTGCAAGGGGTGACCAAGTGGTTCACTGATCCACTTGTAAAAAAGTCATGAAAAGATATCCTAACCAATGGTAGAGTGACACAGAAATTATCCAACATGACCTAGAGCATTCCTTTGGGAAACTCTTCTTGCGTTTTCAGGAAATATGAAATTAGAAAGTTAAATTAATTTTTTGTGCCTGTGCAAGGAGATTATATCTTAACAGCTTAGGTCTGCAAATTAAATAAAAGGGAAATAAGGTTTCCAGGATTGGTTATCAAGGTATTGCATTTGTTTTTTTCCAGAGCTGAAGCTGCAGAACAAATTAACTGGAGTTCTGAGTACAATTGGCTGACAAATGGTTCTTCTGTTTGAACAGTTGTGATTGTAAATGTATTTGTTTTACCTCTGCATCAAGATGTTTCTTACTCGTTTCACTTAATAATTTGAAACCAGTAGAGGAAGATCTTCCACTGTGGGCTTCCATCTGTAAGAACATCCCTCAAAGTGGGGAGTTGAGCCTAGGTTCATTATGAATGCCCAAATATTTTTCTGTACTGATAGGCAAATTATTCCAGCAGAATTTGTGTGAGAGAAATGTTGGAACAGCAGATATCTGTTATGAAGTTAAAATATGTTAAAAACACAACTTAATGATCTGAACGAGGAGATATATGGCCAGGTATGCATATATGTGCACCCTAAATTGGGACTGCAAATTAAGTTTGATACATAAAAACTAATCTGATTAAAAAAAAAAAATAGAGGAAGAGTGAAGAAATAAAATTTCTCAGAAAAAAACCCAGTCACTTAAGAGATCTGATGTGTTAAACAGTGTTTTGGTATGTGATTTGTAGTCTCATGCACCTCATAGTTACTTTTCTATGAAGTATCAAGACATTTGGTTTCAACTGCATGTATATGGACCCAAATAGCATAATGTCTTCATTTGCATGTGCCCTGCCATGGTTTCTCTCCTGCTATCACCAGCTATCATTCTAGGCAGCTGTGAAGTACAGGAAAATCTAGTTCCAGTAAGGTTATGCTTGGTGCAAAATCCAAGCATGTATTTAATAGATCAGGATGCTGTGATCCAAAGGAGGATGGTCTCATCCCTCTGCAGCCTCATGGAACCAATTACACTTTTATCAGTATTGCTTTTCAAAACCTCACTATGAGACTGCCTGAATAGTGCCGTCTGGACTATCTCAAGCCCTCAAAACTTCCAAGTTCAGGTCAGATGTCTGTGGGGTTGCAGTGGTGTAAAAAAAGGTGGGAAGGGGAAGAAACATAAGCACACAGCTTTGGTTGTCAGTACACATCTGACAAAATACAGACAGAAAATATTTAATGATGTTTTTACTGATCCAGTTGGAGTAAGTTTGCAGCAGATAGCATTGATTCCTCTCCACCCCTGCAGCCTACCTAGACATTTGAATGTAACTTTGAAGTGTGAAATTGTGGTGAACTGCTTTTGTTTTGCTCCTGCTTTCTTTATAGTTTTCAATGCCCTTTTTTTTATTATTTTTTATTTTTTTTTAATCTGCCTTAAATAAGTTAATTGATATTTCTTTTCTTCTCTCTACTGGAAATGAGTGGTCTTTGCCTTCAGTACACAGCAGTAGTGAGAGGCAGGAAATCAGAGACATCATCTTGATTGGTTTCAGGAAGAGAGATATCTATCAGTGCCTTTTGAAGAGTGTGTCTATTCAAATTATTAATTTCTGCAGTATATTGAAGAGGAATGCTGAATCTTTCCCCAGGTAGGAACTGCATAATTGGATCTTGTTCTGAATTCAGAAGGAAGGTTCAGCTGCTTTTTTTTTTAGTTGGATAATGTCCAGTCTAAGAATGAATTTAGTGAAATAAGAATTTTGGGGGAGAGGGATAGCAGAGAGAGAAACTACATTTCCCTCCAAGTTAGAGGCCCAAAATACAGTGTTAATCCTCTAAGATGTTTTAAATTCAGTATTTGGGTTCCAGGACATTGAGTCCTTCCAGGTGTCAGGTGGGAAGTGGAATCCAAATTACACGTTTTTCTTGCTATCAATGTGCCAAGTTAGTGCTGAGATTGCTGCCTGAATTTTTGGTACTAGTAGCAGCTACAGAAAAGTACATATTGCTTGAGAGTTGAAGCTTGAAAAGCTGTTGAGCAGATGCTTTGAAAATTTTATGAAGTGATGAAAAGCCTTTAATAATGCTAAATTGATTTACCCTCACACTCTGGATAACAGTAGAACATAGCAATCCTATAGAAAACTGGATCTACTTTATTTGCTTCTCTGTACAGTGAAGTCAGTCATCTTACCTTCTGCTTACTTGATGGAAGCAGATGAGGACTTTCAGTCAGACAAATACAGAGCTTTTTTTCTTTCCTATGAGGACCTTGCTCATAATACAGGCTGCAAAAGGGAAACTGAAAGAGAATTTTCAGTGAATAAGTAACATTATTTTGTGTGTGTTTCACACATGTATTTTCCACTTGTAAGGAAATTCTCACAGTAATTTGTGTGAAATAAATCCTTTTAGATAAAGTTGATGACAACAACAGACTTAATATGATGCAATATTTCCTTGCTTCCATTTCTGATGTATTTTCAAATCCTATTTGCTCGATGTACTGTTAGGTACCATAAGGGACTGTAAGAGGACAAAAACCTAGTTCCACTCATCCTTTTAATTTTTTTTTTTTTTTTTTTTTAATGTAAAATACTGTACTCCCATAAAACATCCATTTATTCATATTTGGTGCCAGAGGCCAATTCATAGAACCTGGGATGTATTATTGCAAAACAATGATGTTCACTACACTTTTACACTTCCTTAGCTGTTTTCCAGGTTCTTTGATGGCCACTAAGCATTTATTATTGCTAAATAAATAATTAAGGAGGGATAATTGGCTTATTTTTGTGCAGTGGTACCAGCATGATGCCTTTTTTTTTTTTTTTTGGGGCAGGGGGGGAACATCATTGTTCTGTTTTTAATGCACTGCAGAATGTGGAGCCTGCATGCCCTTATGAATCATGGATAGCTCATTTGTGCCAGAGATTCACTGACAATGATCCAAACTCTGCTTTTGCTAAATGAAGAGGAATAAATGGATATTCTGCTTCATTCTAACAAAAAAGGGGGAAAAGAAGGGATCCTTATTCTGTGTTTTCTTTTTGTCATAATTTGTAATATTCTCTTGGTCCATTTAAAAGCCACTTGGTTCTATCCTCAGGGGTTTGTAATTCTTTTCACTTGCTCCCTTATGAAGGTGGAGATTGACACCTGTGCACTGGGGCTCTTGTCAGCCAGGTTTGCTCCCTCCCTTGCTCCTCTTTTGCACCTGATATTATGAGTTGCTGTGAACAGCAGTGAGGTGAAAAGTCCTTGCTAATGAATTATTTCCCAGGAATGAGCAAACTGTGGGATTACTAACCCTGCGTCTGTACTTTTGCCAGGGAACCAGGCTGTTTTTCTTCACCTCATTCAGTCTTGTGAAGGACTCTCCTGAGCTCTTGTCTATTTCAGGTCTTGGAATCCAATTGCTTTGGGTTTTATGTTTTAAGGAGAGTGTTCTAGTTAAGGAATTCTTCACATTTCAGCTGTTGTCCATCATTCAAAAGCAACTCTATGGTAGTAAAAATAACCATCCATCAGGAAATGGATGGTTTTGCTTTTCCTATTTGACCCTCAGAACTCTTCTCAGGATTGCTTGGAAAAATTTTAGTTTTTTCCCTTTCTCCACTATTGTGTTACAGTAGCATCTGGAATGTCCCATCAAGATGAGAACACTGTGTGCAATGCTCAGTGCAAAACCAAGGAAGTGCCACTTAGGCTAAGCAGAGAAGAGAGTTTAACAGGAGAGAAGGATGACAGGAGGTAATAAAATTTCTCAGAATATTGATAGGAAAGCAAAGAGTGGAGCTCAACTTTTGAAATTTCTGCTTCAATGTTTCCACTAGATTGGTCTTCTGCTCTGAGTAACATTATTATGGCTGGAAAGCCACACAAGTTTTAGGAAATTCAGCAAATAAAAGTCGGGCTGTGTACAGCCTCCCATCATGTCTGGATAGATAAGTAGGGAAAAAGAGAAAAATATTGCGTTTCCCTTTTGACTATGATATAAATCACAAAGCTTACAACCTTAAACAGGAGTTACTCAGAAAAGATTGTGGGAAGAGAATATTACTGAACCTGAGTGGTTAGTCCAGACCCAGGGAGAAAAAGGGATTTGCCTGGGGGACTCTTGTCTGTTGGGTGGCGGTTCTTGCACAATTCTGGCAGTCTTGGTATAATTGCTTATGCACATTCCCCATCACATGTGTTGTATTTGGTCTTGAAAAATGACTTCTGTGAAGAGCATTGCTTACAGGACGTAAAGAAATCAAAGTTGGAAATAGTCCTATCAAGTTCTCCTTTGTTTAAACAGATGTACAACCCACACCATGCCTGGGCAGTGTTTCCTTGCATCCCACAGTGCACCCTCCAAACCCTGGAAGTTCAGAGCATTCACTATGCATTCAAATATCCATTAATACATTCAAGGCATGAAATCCTTTCTTAACTGCAAAGGGTAGGAAAAATCTATTGATACCAGTGAACAAAGTATTTCAAACAATTCCTTCCTAAAATTGTATGGTTTTGAGATTTAATGTTCAGTTTAGGAATGGTTTGTCACTATTGTTTAAGTCATCAGCTTTAAAAATATGTAAGCTTTTTTTATTATTATCTTTCTTGCCACTATAAGACTTCATTCTAAACAAACAACTTTTGTCTGCATTATTGCTGGAGGAAAGAGTCCTAAACTGCTTTTGCCCTGCTTTCCTGTCAAAATATCTATAGCCTCTTTTTGAGCCATCTTCCTCTAAGTTCCCATCCATTTAGCATAGTAAAGTTGTGTTGCATCATCCATAATATTGTTTTCCAAACATGGTCTCTATTTCCATGCTGTTTGTAGTTTGGCCTGTAACAGTAATGCAGAATGCAAGGAAAATGCCAGAGTCAAAAGATAAAATCAAGTTGTTTGGTTGCAAGCAAACAATTCTGATAAGTTTATTCCTTTGCTTTAATGTGTTTTATTTAATTACTGAAACTCTAGGATTTATAACAATTGATACAAAATAGAGAAAATTCTTAACACATTAAAGCCCAAAGGTTTTGTTAGTGGACCGAAATAATTTCAAAGGTAATGGAACCAGTCTCTGTGTAACTAAACAAAGATTTGCTACAGTTCTGTCCACATGGATGTGAATGCATCTGGTCAGTACAAAGGGTGTTGTCAGGGAAGGCCACTCTTTTCCACGCTTTCCCCAGGAATACTGCATCAGGCTGTTCTCCATTGTGCTGACAAGTGACTTCCTGCAAGTGCTCTCTCCAGAGACTTAGCAGCGTGATGGCAGCCAAAAAAAGGACTTTGTGTATGCGCTGTTGGATCTGTTGGATCTTTCTCTCCAGCGCCAATGTAGGTCTTGTCAGAGGCTCCTGCTTGGCTTCCAGGTCTGCAATTTCCTTCTTCAGGCATGAGTATAGCAGCTGTAGGCTCACCTCCTGCTCCTTCAACCTCTGAAGGATTTCTTCCCTTCTTTCCTTCTCACAAACAATTCCCTTCTCATCAGAGGAGAAGCGCAGCTTTTTGACGTCAACTGTTGCCATCAGCAAAAGGAGCGCCAAGAAGATTCCCAAAGCCATGGCAGATCCTTCCTTGAAAGAGAACGAAAGGTGGAATGACCCAAGATTCAGATTCTCAAGAAGAAAAAGAAGCTTCACACTGAAAAGCTTTTACATCCTTTCTAGCCCCAGAAAAGAGCTGGAGACCAGAGCTGCTCCTCAGTGCATGCCTGTTGCTGCCAGTTCCAAACTCAGCTCCCCAGAGAGGCTCCATCAGGATGTGATGAGGAGGAAGGTGTGACACACAGAGAGGCAAAACAGAAATGGCCATGTTGGAGGAGAGAGAAGTCCAGAATTTCAGATGAAAGAGGAAACGAAGACCCCAAGCAGGAGGAGAGGAGACACCTATCAAGCTGGTTGCAGGCCAATGAGGGAGACATTCCCCAGCTGCTCAGCCAGGCCTCAGGGTGGCTCAGGGCAAGTTGGATACAGAGGACCCTCTGCTGGGAGGTGAGGAACGATGAAACGCTGTGAAGGAACGGCTGCCACGGAAACGACACGCTATCACTTGCTCACATGAGTTTTAAATCTCAGAGAGTTTTTCAGGCTCTCCCTCTACTGCTGAAGGCCTAGAGGTGTTGGAGAGACCCTGGCTGAACCCAAGGGGCTGGCAGAGGGTCACTTACCAGCAGGTGCAGCTGTGCTGCAGCACCTCCCTCTGACAGCAGCCTTCTCTTGTTGCCTTTGAGACAGTCCTAGAGCTGTTGGGTCCCAGGTCATGGAATCCTAGAGTTACTGAGTCCTGGAAACCACAGATTCTGGTGCTGATTTTTTTTTTTTTTTTTTTTTTTTTTTTTTTTTTTTTTTTTTTTTTTTGGGATGATGCTAAGCCATCAGGTTCCCAAGAACATTCTCCATTAATTTTATTTTCTGTCAATTGCTCATCTCTTCTCAATTCCGATGTGGGATTATGCTGTTTTCAAAATTCTTTACTCTTGATTCTTTCCCTTGGGGAATTTACTATATGCATCATCAAAAGAATCATGACTGCCACACATCCAAGCCTCCTCCAAAGTCCACTGAAGCCAGAGGGGGAATTTAATGTCAATTTTAAGGAGTGTTGGAACTACATTTCTTCATCCCATTTAAAGTTGGTGGTTCACGTGTACTGCTTACGTTACAATCCTCAGGTATCTGTGGTTATCACCCAGAAGGCAATGCCATATTGCATTTCAGCTGTTCCCCAGAAACATGATTTATAGCAAGGTGGCTCAGAATTCCCATTTTCAGTTGAAAAATACTGGACTAGCATATGGAAACATTTTTACCTCAAATGTTTTATGATAAAGCACAATGCCATTGTGAGCAAAGCATGATGGAGAAAGTGATAGTATAGCCTAAGTCTTTGTTTTTAGATGTGGCTTAAGATGCAGATACAGTGTGAGTTTGGCTTTTTGTGTTGGTTGTATTTATTTGACCTGCTTTGTTTGCATTTAAACCTTCAGTTATCCTGGCTTTCTTAGGTTCAGCACCTGGACAAATGAAGATGAAATGCAGCCAGGAACACTAACCACCTACCTCTGTGAAGTGGATGGAAGAGAAAGACGTGTCTGAGATAGAAGCAAAACACAATATACAAAAGGCAGGAAATTTACTCTATTTAGGCTGCTGAACTTACTAAAAAAAATTTGTAGTGACTCCAAGTGTAAAATAGCAAAATAAATTGTTTGTATCTAAGAAGTGAGAAAGGGTGGAATGAGATTTAATTGGAAAGGAAAAGGAAGATCTTCTAGTAAGGAGTAGTTAAAGGTTTGGAATAAAACAGGAAATGAGATGCTGATACACAAACCTGCTAAAGATGCACAGTAATGAATAATCTAACATTCTCTAGGGCAAAAAAATTTACTTTATCACTTTCCCTCTGAACAAAGGAAGTTCAGTGATTATACACGTGGTATTTACTATTAAATACAGAAAACTAGTGATTGGACAAAGAGATAATGACAGAGGGTACTTGTGAAAGTGGAGAATTAGAAGTGGACTTCGAGTATTGAAGAAAAGGGGAGAGTAATTGAAATCTCAATACTATACATTTGGGGGTTGAGAACTAGAAAGTCTGCAACAACCTGTAGTTCATTCTATGGAAAAAAAAAAGCCAAAACAAAACAGGAGGAGGACCTATGTATGCTGGTTGATTGAGATAATTGTTACTGCCTTTGACAGTAAGATGTGTTGATGAAAGCAGGAAGCTCAGTCCAAGGCTGTATGAAATGAGATTTCTGGTGGAGATAAGGTTGTACTAATATCCCTCAAAATTACTGTTAGACTTTTTTTCAAGCATAATGTCAAGCCTTTCAGTAAAAAAAATTAGTTTTACAGGAATTGCAAATCTGCTCAAAGCAGGGGTCTGGAAAGGACATAGTTTCATGAAAGGAATCTGAAGAATTTTGCTTGTAAAGTCTTGCAAATTAGAATCTGGGAACATGTGTTTGCTTTCTAGAAATGCATTCAAAGATAAAATCTGATTTAAAATGAAAGATGAAACCAAATGGGAATTAACTGGCTTTTTAGAAATTCAGATTAAAAATAAGTAACTTCCAACCAAACTTCCACTGTGATTCTAGAATAGCCATTTAATAGTATGTATTTGAACCTTCTAAATTATTTTAGAATGATTTTAAGCCATTTATGAGCAAATTATCTGATCTAATTGTTTCTAGTATCAGATGTGTAGGTTTGATGACATAAGATTTGCTTTTCCATCTTCTGACTTCTACAGAAATATATAAACCTGTCCACAGATATTGAATTTGCTTGATTGGAAACTGCTTTCTTATTTAATTGAGAACACCTAAAGTATTTTTGCCAACTCCTTCCAGTATTTGTGACACTGTTTGCTCTTTTAGATTTGTCTGTCGAAGGGGTTAATATTCTGATGGGAATTTTAGGAAAGCCAACATCAGGCTTTCCTTTTCTCACTTTTTTTGGACAGTTTTAGCTGGAGCTGCTGTGTAATAGATGTGAACAAGGGTCTCCAAATTTCTCTAGTCTCCTGAGTGATACTGATCTCATAGCTCCCTGTAAAATGCTTGTTGCTCCCTTCATTAAGTAATCCAAGCTTTACTTAATCAGTAGGGTTACGACCTTAAATGAGTAAATAGTAGAAGGTGAAAAGCTAATGCTGCTGCTCATAATGCATGTCATAACTTTGAATAAGGCACAGAGAGCTGTAATGTTTGTGTTATTAAACTACAAATTAAGGCAGATTCAGAGGAAGAAAAAAACCAATGTTCAATGAGGCACTAGTGCTATTTTCATGGACTCGTGTTAGTCTCCAAATTAGTCATTGCTTGTGATTGTGTCTGAGCACTTCCACTGCCTGTGGCCCCAAATTATGTCCAGTGTTGTTTTTCTCCTTTTCACTTTCATTTCTAGTTCTCCCTCCCTGCCAGGTGTGTCTCTCTTGCAGCATATTGTTCTTATAAGGCCATGAGGAATATTGTCCCCTTCAATTCCAAGTGTAGCCTGAGAATCAGGATGAGCTTTCTCGAGTACATTCTCTCGCTGGCTTTGCTCACTTTTCTCCTTCACGATGCAGGAAACACGCCCTGTTATTTATGGAAAGGAGAACTCTGTGTGTACTCAGGAATCTGAAATTTAAATGTGTGCTGATGGCAATATCCCTTCAAGATTATCAACATGCTTCAGTCCCCATGTCAGAGTTTAAACTCCTAGAAGAATATGTAAGGAAGTTCCAAGTAGATTTGTCATACAGTGTTCCTTGAGGCATATTCCTCTTACTTTGGGCTACGTGAAGTCAAAAGTCATGGATTCTGCCATTGTGCACAAATATCTCAGCTCTGCTATCTTATCTATCAGAAAACTATAACTGTTTCACGTTTTTGCAAGACCCAGGCTGTCATTTGCAAAGAGATTGAGTCATGGGACCTTTCATCTTCAGCACTACTTTTGTCTGTGCACTGGAGAACAGTTTGTTATAAATCATCAGGTAACATGCTGAACAAAAGAACCAATATCCTTCACAAAGCTTGGTCAGCAGATTAATTTTTGCCCCATCCCTCATGTCCAATTTTAAAGTGGCTAAAATTGCCTATTTCTAAGTCTGGTGGATTCCTTAAGTTGGATCAAAGCTCATTAAGTCTGACTTGAGTCCATAAGAATTTGTGAAATCTGAATATGCCGAAATCAGAGTTCAACAAACTTAGTGGTTTTAACAACAACAAACTTAGTGGTTTTTGGTTTACTATCTTATAACAACACTGCAAATACAATAATATTTACTGTTGTATGAATTAATGATACTATACAAATATAAATTTCAACAGACATATTTTGGTAGGTAAGCTTGACAATATTAGCATGCTCTTTGTTCTGCTTTGCCTGAAGGGAGGCCAATTAACAGCCTTATAATGTCATTAACTTGCTGATAGTGGGGCTTTTTTGCATTTTCCTCCTTTCTCTCAGGAAATTATATTCTTTTATTGTGGTCTTTAACTTCTGTGAACTCAATGGCTTGTGTGTTTGTCAAGATAACTACTGTTTTAGTAATTTAACGTGCTAGGCAGGAAGTAAAACTCAAAAAGAGATTGAATGGTGCCTTGGTATCCCTTCAACTGATGAAGGTAGGATGGGACTGGACCTACTTAAACTATTCCCATGTACAGAAAATTAGTATGTGATAGTAAGTTTATCCTAGACTTTACGTAAACCAATCAGCAAGCTTGGTCTGTGATTTTACAGGGTGACTTCTTCAAGTTCTGCAGTGTGCCAGCAATTCCGGGCTGGTATTTTTCAAATATTTCCAGATATTTTTAGAGGGACAACTTACAGTGAGGATTTCTCAGAAAAACATAAAGATCTGAGGAGAATGCTGGTGCAGCACTTAACACTAAATTATTTATATGACCTTTTAGAGAGACCTGATGCAACAAATATAAGTTCACACATCATACCTTATATATTACAAGTGATTCCTGTGTTTTTACTTTCCTTATAGACTTTTCTTCAATGGTGATCTTTGAGTAAGTTTTCATTATCCGCTGCTCACTTAATTTTTAATTGTTAGGCTTTGCAAACTGTAACAATTGAGTAATTGAGGCAAAATAAAATAATCATTTCAATATAGCCTGGTAATTTTTTAAAACTTAGAAACTGGCTTTTCATCCATGTGTTCTAAAGGTTTAAATAATTCAAATTAAAGTCACCTTTTGTCACAGTGAAGTTCGATTGCTAATGTTCCATTGGAAAAGAAGTAGGTAAAATTAAGAGAAAAAAGAGAATACCTTGCAAACCATCTGGCTGAACTTTTATCTTGCCACATCAAGTACAAAACCTAAATATTTGTAGGATTCTATTACCTTAGGAATGATCTACACAGTAAGTGCACTCACTTAAGATACAGGAATCTGATTCTTGTCTACCTTAAAGCTACTCTGTGTTTTTTAAGCTATCTTTTCAACTAATGCTACAAGATTTTGCCAAAATCAGTGCAAATACAATATCTTGCATCTGCAGGCCTCTTTTATGTGATTAATATCATGTAAAGCAATTGAAGATAAATGAGCACTGTCTCTATGGCTCTTCACCCTCTCGTTCCACTGAGAGTTTGGTTCTGCTGGCCATTGTGTTGATGTGGAAATTGGCCCTGGCTATATTGCCTAGCCATGAATAATTCTGAAAAGATGAATTAGAAAAGAATTAGAGATTATTTATGTTCAAAGAGGGAGCTAAATTCATTCAATAAGTTGTTTGTTGCCAATTAATTACCTTCCACTAATCAGAATAATAAATTTGCGCACAGTTGTGAGATTTGGCATTGACTTTCACCATAGCCTTATCTGGAAGCAGTACTAAATGCTATCATTAGGATTGGTAGTAAATCTGTCCTATTGGGTGAAAATTGATAAAAAGGCTAAGAAGCCTTGAAAACATAATTTGACTGTGCAGGAGTCTTTACACTTTATAAATACAACCGCTGGAATTATTCACATGAATTGATCAGCTCTGATTTCGACACAATGTTATAAAACATGAAACTTTTGCACTTAGTGAAACTCAATGCTAAATTGGAAGTATAACTCTTTTTCATGATAACATTTGCAATTTAAAACAGAAGTGTGTGGGCTTCAAGCTAGAAAATTTGAACTAATGATCTAGTCATTAACTCTTGACTTTTGTATTCATGAAACACCAACATGAGAGAGATCAATCATCTTGATGTCAATCCACCTTGTCTATCTTAATCTTGATTCATTTGTTAACAAACTGCTTAAGAGATGACAGAAAATAGCAAAAAAGAAAGGGGGAGAGGGAAGGAAAGAGAAATGCTGCTAAGAGAACTTTGAATATCATATGTCTCTTCTTAGATATTTAAAATAAGAGTGTTTTTTAATGTCTTTACACAGGATGAAGTTTACCTGCAATGTGTTATGTAGTGCAGGAACATCTATATTAAACAAGGTTCAAGCATCTTTTGAAGTAACATACTTCTAACAGGCTGTTGCTCTAAGGTGGCCTCAGCCAGTGACACCAGAGGATTTTTTCAAAATTACACAGTTTTTAAAAAACTATATTTTTTGGCAAGCACACTAGAATTCAGAGTATTTAAATTGATTGTTACTCAAGTTCATTTGAGTGCTCTTGAAAATTGTGTCAAATACTTTACAACCTCAATTAAAACAGAATGACTTTTAAGAAATGTTGGAGACTTTCTCTTGAATTTTTTTTTGCACTGAATTATTTTTACAACTGTTTTTACATTAAATGCTGCTTTTATAATGTAGAGCCTAGATAAGTTGCTTTTTTGTCAATATGCCACAGCGTACTAAATTCAGTAATTTTAACTTGTGGGTAACTACTATCCATCTATGTATCTATACATTTTCCTTTCAAGGAGATCCTAAAGGTGCAGGAGCAGGCTGTGCCCATGTGCCAGAAGATGAGCAGGCAGGGAAGAAGATTGGCCTGGCTGAACAGAAAGCCTTGGCTGGAATTCAGGAAAGAAAGGCAAGTTTATCACCTTTGGAAGAAAGGGAGAGCCCCTTGTGAGAGCTACAAGCTTGCCATGGGGTTATACAGGGAAAAAATTAGAAGGGCTAAAGCCCAACCAGAATTATTCTGGCTATTGCTGTAAAAAACAATAACAAATATTTCTATAAATGATTTGGCAATGATAGAGAGACTTTCCCCCCCACCCCCTCTTTATTGTGGGGGGGAAAACGTGGTGACAGAAGATGAGAAAAGGCTCTGGCTATCCAGTGCCTTCTTGCCTCAGTCTTTAATATTAAGACCACCTGTTCCACAGCTCCTCAGCCCCCTGAGATGGAAGACGGGCAAGGAACACAATGAATCCCCCCGCATATTCCAAGGGGAAGTGATCACAAAAGCCTGTGGGATGGATGGAATCTACCAAAGGATACTGAAGTCCTGGTAGAAGTGTTCACTGGGCCACTTTCTGTCATTTACCAGCACACCTCTCTGTTTGGAGAGGTCCCAGGTGACTGCTTTTTAGCCAGTGTGGCATCTGTCTTCCAGCAGGTGTATCCAAGGAGCTACAGGCCTGTCAGCCTGACCTCAGGGAGGGTCACGGAGCAGGCCATCCTGGGTGCCATCATGCAGCGCATCCTGGACAATCAGGGGCTCAGACAGGGGTTCAGGAAAGGCAGGTCCTGCTTGACCAACCTGACTTCCTTGGACAAGGTGACCCACTTAGTGGATGAGGGAAAGGCTGTAGCTGTTTGTCTGCCTGGACTGCAGTCAAGAACTTGAAAGTGTTTCCCACAGCATTCTGCTGGAGAAACTGGCTGCTCGTGGCTTGGATGGATATTGTCTGGCAGGACCAGGGCAGGGGTTGTCCCCCTGTGCTGGGCACTGGTGAGGCCACACCTTGAGTGCTGTGCCCATTTCTGGGCCTATCACTCACTGTGAGGAAGACCTTGAGGTGCTGGAGTGTGTCCAGAGAAGGGAAATGGAGCTGGGAAAGGGTCTGGAGCACAAGTCTGATGAGGAGCAGCTGTGAGGGGGCTGGGAGTGTTCGGCCTGGAGAGAAGGAGGCTGAGGAAGAACATATCTCTTTTTATTACTGCCTGAAAGAAGGATGGAGCAATGTGGCCTCTTATCTCTTCTCCCAAATAACCAGTGATAGGACAAGAAAAAATGGCCCCAAAGTAACCCAGGGGAGGTTCAGATTGAAAATTAGGGAAAAATTCTTCTCTGGAAGTGTTGTCAAGCACTGGAATGGACTCCCCACGGAACTGCCTGAGTCACTGTCCCTGGAGGTATTTAAAAGCTGTGCAGAAGTGGCACTTAGGGGCAGGGTTAAGTGATGGACCTGGCAGTGCTGGGTTAATGGTTGGACCTGATGGAGTTAGAAGGCTTTTCCAACCTAAATGATTCTGTGATTCTATAAACATCAGGATCTGAGCCAGGTAACCAGATACTTTTGTTAAATTGGAAAGAACTCTCTGAAATCATACAAGTAAGGTTTCTTATGCTTGAGAAAATCTTGTTTAATTTATTTAATGACTGGAAAAACAGTTATAAAAGTAGGATGAGACTGAAAAATGCTAGAAGAAATTGTATTAATGAACGTAAAGTAGTACATGTGAGGAGGTAAAGGGAACTGAAACACAATTTTACTTCACATGTACAGTGAACTCCACATTGTGTATTATCACTCATGGAGAAGATTCTGAAATCAAAATAAGTGTATTTTCAGAAGGGTAAAAATGAAACAGCTCTCTGGAAAAAACTTTAGTAAAAAAATGAATTGTTGGAAAATAGGAACTGTGCAGAAAATGTGTTTCAAATGTATAAATGTACCTGAATTTTGTATTTTGTATATTTGTACTTGAATTTTGTATATTCCCATCGCTTCTTGGGACATAGGGAAAGTGGAAAAAGCATTTTGAAAAGGTGGGAAGAGTAAGTGAATGATCAGAGACAGAATACTGTCTATAAGGGGGCAGACTAGATAGACTGAATTTCTATGCTATGGAAATAAAATAACCTAGAGAACATGGGGTAAAACAAACTAAATAATGAATTGCATGAAGAGGATGAATACAAAACCGTCATTTCATTTACAGTGTCTCTTAGATTATAGCAACTAAAGTGTTTGTGCTCATATCTACAGGCAGCAAGCTTAAAATAAACAGTAAGAAACACTTTTTCATACCAAAAAAATTAACAATGTGAGACACTGTCACTAAATGTTGCAAAAGCCAAAAGTTTAACTGAGTTCAAAAAGGGATTAATGGCTACTTTTGTTTCATGAATTGTCAAAACATCCTACTCAGACACAACTGCTGGCTGAGGAAGTTCCTAAACCACTAATTTCCAGAAGATGGGAAGGAGGGGTTGCTCAGCTCTTGCCACACTTCTTATAATCTTTCCTTATGCATCTCCTAATGGGCATGTTGGGACCAGGATAATGGGCTAAACAGAGTTTGTTTGTTTGTTTTGTCTGAACCATTATGGTTGTTTTTATTTTGTAGGCGTAGATTTTTTTTTTTTCAGTAATGGGGAGACAAAATGGAAACTTCCAACTTGTTTTTTGAGTTCAGTAAATGCCATCTGGCATATGATTCTTAATAGCTAATTAGGGATGATCACACTTTTTTTGCTTTCCTCTTTTTAATATGTAAAAATGAGTCTACAAATTCATCTGCAGAATACCTAAGAAGACTTTCTCTAAATAAACTGAGATTTGGATGAAGGTTAAACATTTATGTGTTTCATTCAAGAGATAATGATGTGGGTCTAATTTAAAGGACAATGTGTCAGAAAAGCTGACATATTAAGCAGGGGGAATTTTCTGTCATCCTCTAGAAGGAGATGAATGGTATTACTTTTTGCTCTTGTTGTCAGTTAAGTAACACTAAGTTTCAGTGGAAATATATACTTTTATTCTATAGTTGTACTTCTGGCAATTAGTAGGAACAGAAGCAAACAAGATCTTTAGCATCTATGCTTTTTTTTTTTTTTTTTTTTTTTTTTTTTTTTTTTTTTTTTTTA
>VZUI01036089.1:0-30741 GCA_013401135.1 Cettia cetti | reverse complement strand
CAGCTGGGACCCCAGGAAGGCATTGCCTTTGACCTTAGTCCATGGGAAAGGCTTCCAACACTCACAGATGAACTAAAAGCAACAAAGGTTTGAAATAAATAGTAGTTTAGTTTGTCACAGGGTGAAACATAGTTTTGGGTTTTTAGAATGGAGGTGGATGAAGGCAAGGTGGAGAATTCTGGGTGGTGACCCATGTTCTCCATCTTCTGCTGTGGAGGTGGCACAGAGACATTGGTGGAATGGATTTGAGATAGAAATTGCGTGTCTAGAATAGGCCATAGTCATTGGCACAGTATTGTAAATATAGTACCTATTAAGAGTTAATTGGCTCAAATGTTCTTAAAGGCCTTGGATTTGTGCCTCGTGGCCTTTGCCATCCCTGTTTTCCACCCTGCACAGCCTGGGTTTCAGTGGCGCGAGAACTCCAAGATAAGGAACAAGAAACACCCCAGAAGAAACAACTGCAAGTTTCACTCATCATTTTAAACCTTGGCATTGGGCTTTGTGGGGTCCAGAAAAGGGATTTCCCACACACAGCTAGCCAGGCAGTGCTTAATACCATGAGCTTCTGTCTTTGTTTTTTGAGTGATAACTACAGCCATCACTTTCCTGGGGGAAACTATGGCTTTGGTTTTCTGCCAAGCCTTCCCAGAGCTCTGCTCACCCTCGTCACCACATCACTTGGTGTTGGTCTTGGCTCAGAGCCACTGAGATGAAAGGGTGAAGCCCTCAGGAGCCACCACTGGGCATCACCCAGGGCTCTCTTACCTTGGTACATCTATTTTCCAGGCTTTTCTTTGTCTTGCCTAAAAAACCCAACACAACCCTTCTAGAAAATCATCCTATTCTTACATAAAAAATCACCACACTCGAAGGAAAACTGTTACCCCAGTGAATTATCTCATCTATTTAACTTCTGCACATATTTTTAATATTTACCTGTGTAGCTTTTACTTCCAGTCACTTGATGTAATGATTGGTTTATTCTGTTTTATGTGCTGGGTGTTTTTGCTAGATAAAAAAATCACTTTACCTGATGGAGCCAGTGATTGGCTGTGAATTGATCACCTCCTTACCTTCTCTTATATAAATGATATTTATATTTCATGAACTAGAAGGCAAAGAAAGAAAAAGTAATGAGTGTGTGTGTGTATATATATATATATATATATATATATATATGTATATGCACACTTTCAATTTTTGCTGATTTTTTCAAAATTCTGTCCTTCTCTCCAGGTGGGTATTTTTTATTCTTTAAATTATTTAACCAGTAGGTTTTACCAAGACCAGCATGACAAAAGCTGAATGACCCTTCTTGCTGCTCCTAACACGTCATTATTTGCTTCTAATTTGCTAAGGCATTTCAAGCAAGATGTTACTTGAATGTCTTCTCTGACTCTAGAAGATGCATTCATCCTACTGAGGTTATAGGTTGTGAAGTGCAATTATTAAGAATTCATGAAGGTTTCTAATAATTATTTTTAGGTTGGTGTCACCAGGAACTTTCTGAAACTTTCACCTTTCTAAATTTTTCCAAGTTATTTCTCCACCTCAGGTTTTTCTTATTAGAATTTTTGAGCAAACAGAATTATGGCTTTCTCCTTAAGCAAGAGGAAGTGAAAGAAGGAAATCTCTTCTGTTGAAAAATGAAGTACCTAAAACTTGTTTGAAGACCCCTGAATGCTTAACATTTGGGGACTGAAAACATGTTTTTCAGAGAGAAAATTTAAAAGCTTCCTTCTTCCAGAATAGTCTGAATGAAATTTGAAGCACTTATAAACTCCAGAACTTATAAACTCTAGAACTTATAAAAATCCAAAGTAAAACTTTTCTGTTGGCTATTCTGAGTTTCTACCTTCTTTTGATATTTATCAGACTATGAGCACTTTTAAATCAATCTGAAATTTCTTTTTTTTCTTTTTTTTTAAAAATCTTATTAAATCTCACAGAGAAGCACCATATTTGAGCTGCTGACTGTCAAAAGTCAGCTGTCATGTTGAGTCGCTGACTGCTTCAAAAAGTCAGGATTTTAAAACCAGTGCTGGTCTCTCTCATGCTGCCATGGGGTGAGGCCAGATGAGAGTGTGCACAAGGAGACAGTCACAGATATTTTTATATATTTTTTATGCGGCTTTTCTTCCATTCAGCTTTTGGTTCCCAGGCTCTGGAAGCTCCTTCACAGGGTAATGCTAATCCAGAGGAGCTCTGTGCTTTGCCTGGACTGAGCAACCTGATCTAGCAGAAGGTGTTTCTGCTCATGGCACGGGATGGGATCCCTTTTAAGCTCCCTTCCAACTGTCAGATAAACCCTTTTTCTGACCCTGAGACAGGTCTCCTGAGAGGTGTTTTAAAGGATTTTATTCCATTTTCGGTCCCCTGAGAAGGGTGAGATGGTACAATTGTTGTTACTATTCACTCCATCAAAATCAGAAGCCAAACTATTTCCTAATTACAATGCATCATAAGCGTGTTTTGGCCTATCAGCTTTTGCCACATAATGCTGCTAATGCTTCTAAGACAATCATCTGTT
Organism: Cettia cetti; assembly: GCA_013401135.1. NCBI lineage: Eukaryota > Metazoa > Chordata > Aves > Passeriformes > Sylviidae > Cettia > Cettia cetti. Next base: position 28,208 of record VZUI01036089.1, on the reverse strand, counting down.
AAAATACCCAACATGGGTCCTACTACAACACATCTTTCATTGTTCTATTTCTCCAAAATATCTAGTCTATTTGCAAGGTCGTAATTTGAAACTTGTTTGCAGTTCCATTTTTCTCTCAACAACGCCTGTCCTATTCCATGGCCTTTCTCAGTCAGCACACTTTATCTCAGGGTTTGCATACAGATGCACAAGACTGTGTGAGCCTTCTGTCAGGCTTTGAGAATTCTCTACAAATCCATTTCCCACAGTCCCTTCCAACCTAACCTGTGATTCTGTGACTCTATGACTCCAGAGGAAGCACCAGAGATGCTACACAGGAAAAACACCAGATTAGAGCAAAGTCTGTACATCCCAAAACCCCATTTCCATCAGTGACCTGTAGTTAATTCTTAAAGAAAAACTGAGGGGTTAATTCCAGAAGAAAAATTAATTACTGGGGGTATGCCCAAAATTACTTGCCCAAAACCCTCTTAGCCTTCAGCAGCCCTCTCTGTAGAGACACCTTGAGCAACTTGTGTTGTTCTTTGTAACTGTTAACCACAAAATTACATTTTTTTTGCCATAAAAAATATCCCTTAGGCAACTTCCTTCCATTAAATTGTCCCAGCATCTCTAGAATCATGGTCACTGTCACTGTGCACAGCAGTTTGTGACAGAGATTTCCACAGTTTGATCACAGATTATGTGAAGGAGCAGCTTCCCTACACCTCAGCTGAGTGTTGTTAACTCTTTCCTTTCTCTTAGCATTCGTCCCAAGTTCCCAAATTCCTGCTCAGGAGTTTATGAACTGCAGAAACCTGTGCTAACAGCCTGTGGCTTTCAGGCCACAGCAGCTACAGTTTATGCCTCTGTCTGGAGAAGCCAGAGTTCAACTTTTAATGCCAACAACACAACCAAACTCTGATTAGCAAGACCTGAAATCATCCAGGGGCTGGAGGAGTCAACCAGAAATACAAAGGTGGCTTTGGACTTGTCCCTGTCCCTCACTGTCACCCCAGGTTCAGCACAACCTTAGTCCCTTCCTAGGCAAGACATTCCATTAAAGTCACACATCATTAAAATTTGCACTTTTCTCATGACCTTCTGAAACCTCAGTTTTGCAATAGTCAGAGCAACCTGCAGAATATCTTATCTATTTCTGCATAATTGTGGGAGATAGTGAACATCCCAAGTGCATTTCATATAAACACAGTAATCAAAGTTTCATGCAATTTTGGGTTTCTCTTTTTTTTTTTTTACTTTTCTGGGAGGAGCAATTACTTGTCTATTTTTATGTGACTGTATTTCTAATTTACAACAGAATCTCCTACAACTTGGAAAATATACTTTCTTATATAAGTCTTATAAATCAAAACACTAATAAATAAATATTGCATATACCAGGCAAGCAGAAAGTCTGCAATTTTTTTTTATTTTTTTTTTTTTTTGTAAATGCACAGTAAACCTTACCTTGGCAAGGCTGTACAGGTGAAGTGTCACAAAGATTTGTAGGGAAAAAAGTATGCTGGCATATGCAGAATTTTAGATTGAAGTTTCCATGTCCCAGTGCTCTCAGCAGTCACTTTTGCAATTGAATAAGGCAAACTGCACCCTCATCTTCCCAAGGAGGAGTGGGGATCATTTCAGGGGTATTTTTATCCCTATTAGTGCCAGGGAAGCTGCACCTGAAATACAGGTCTGGTTTTGGGCTCATCACTCCAAAAGAGATGTGGAGGGAGAGGTTTGAGCAGCTGGTGAGGGAGCTTGGGATTGTGATTTACCTGCAGATGTGAGGGAGCTGGGTCCTGTCCTCTGGTGAAGGAGATACCAAGGAGGTGATCTAAAGTCAATTTGAGCTACTGGAAGGGTACTGCAGAGGAAAAAAAAGGGTACTGCAGAGGAAAAAAAAAAAAAAAAAAAAAAAAGCCAATTTTTCCCATGACTAGCACTGATAGTGGCCCCAGGCTGAATCCTGGGAGGTTCAGGAGGAATACTGGGCAAACCCTTCCTACCAAGTGAGTGTTGCAGCACTGAACAGGTTCCCCAGAGAGGATTTTGATCTCGCTCTGGGAGGTTTCTGGACTGAGTCAGACAAAGGCAAGGCTGGCCTGATCTGCTGATGGTGCTGGTCCTGCTTCAAGCAGGAGGCTGGACTGGGTGGCCTCTGGAAGTCTCTTCCAACCATCATCTCTGTAATCCCTGAGGAAATCCATGGTTTCTTAGCTGAGACTGTTGCACGGTCATGTATCTACAGTGAATTTAGCATGAAGTTATTTCTTTTTAACAGGCCTTGGCTGTAATTCACAAAAATTAGAAATACCAGTAGTGAAATACCAGTGCAAAGGTCTTTTTGTCTCACTCTACTTTTGTGGGGGTGTCAGCTGTAAAAACACCCTTTCCTCTGTCTCCAGATTCAGGCCACTCCCACCTGCCACTACACAGCTTCTTTTAGTCCTCTGGAATTTGCCTTATAGGATGAAGACACTTCCAGAAGCAAACAATATCCAGTGCTCATTTTTGGGGGATATAATGGTTATTGCTCACACTTACTTTACAAACAGCTGAATGAAGAGCCATATAAAATCCAGACAATTTACAAGGCAGAATAAATAGGATTTGAGGGTGCAATTTAATTTACTGATGGAAAACAAAATATCATGTTGAAATAGCTTGTTTCTGAGCAGGAAAAGGAAAGTTAGAAAACATGAGCCCTGGTGCCACTGCAACTTGGGTGTTTATTTCTCTGTCATGGGGCAGAGGGGCTGCAGTTTTTGTTTTAATTGATGGAGCAGGGCAACAGGAGACAAATCACAACAACCTGATCTGTTCTGATGAGACAGTGGATAACTAATGACTAATGACACTAAAGATATGTGACAAAAGCTTGCAAAGGAAAAAAAAAAAACACAACATCCTCTGAAAGCTTTTTTTCTCACTCATAGCTGCAATTTGGTGCCACTGAGACCCCCCCCTCCCCCCCTGAAATCACAACTACAGTTGATGGAAAAGTTCCTTTAATGACTTTTCTTTAGCATTCCCCAGTCCTGTCTCTCAAACCAGCAGTATTTAGGAAGCCTCTGTGGAGCACAGTTTCAAACCTTAAAAAATTAATCAGGGAAGAGCCTCTGGATATGGCAGCTGTAATTTTCAAGCCAGAAGACTTGTAAAATCAATCCACAAGCTCCTCTGGCCAGAAAAACTGGACTGGATGGACAAATTCCAGGTGATATGGAGCTGCCTAAGTTAATGCAAAGACTAAGATGTCCCATTTGCATCCTAGACTTTTTACTCTTCTATAAAAAAAGGTCTACCAGGACATCTGTTCATCTTTGTAACATACACTTAGGGCTATGAAACAGAGATTGCATATGAATTAAATGAAGTGGGGAAGAATATTTAATCTTATTAAATAAAAATACTTATGTGTCTCTTTTTTGATGTCTATTTTTTTTTTTTTTTTTTTTTCGTCTAGACCCACACTGTTTGAGTACTTCTAAAAAGAGGCTAGGCTCTGAAAAATTACTGGGATAAGAGTGCATTCATAAGTACATTCAAGTTACTGTTTGCTGAGAAAGAAAACTACCTAATTTACCCTAATCTACCTTAATTTACTTTTAAGTTAGGATAATATCCATCAATTCTAATTGAATGAAAACAATATAGACAATGTCTTCAGCAGATCTGAATATCTGTACAGAGATCTATATAAAATTACAAAGGTTTCCATAACTGTTGATTAACCTTTTTTTGAAAAGCTCATTTTTCCATCTTTCTTTCATCTGAGAGGCAAAAACAAAATAATGGAATGACCAGCACAAAACTATTACCCCAAAACCTGTACTGGTAGACAGAACTAGTTCTTATGAGGGAAGCTTACAGAGATACAACAGTAAAGGCAGGGTGGACTTCCAAGTTTGCAGCAATTAGACCAATTCCTTAGTCACTAGACTATCAATTTATTCACAGCATGGAATGGCTTCCTGCAGATTTAGTGCAGCCTCCAGGCTGAGCTCAAATTAAGGTGCTTAGTCCAAAAAAATGGATGCTGAGTCCCCTAATCCAGAGAGGCAGAGCTGGCTGATCTTCATTTATTTCAGATGTGTGTCGATGTCTCCTGCTGACCCATTGGCCTGGACTAACACTGCACAAGGTGAGAGTCCACACTGTACATTTTTAGGTGCAATGAATTTAATTCCAGGTGCCTGAACCTGGTCCAGCCCCCAGATCTTGCTGCTGATGGGCTCAGAAGTGAGAGACATGATTCTATAGTCTTTTATTTCTTCTCATGGAGACCAAGATAGAGGCATTTCAGCAGCTTTTCCAACTGAAAGAAACTTTCCACAGACAAAGAAGCTGCAAAATGTTCCTGCTTCCCATAAATTATAAGTAATTATGGATTGCAAACATTTTTAGAGCAAAGATTTTTGTCTTTTTTTTCTGAACCACTTGATGCATCTCTTTGGTGCTGTACTGTAATGGAGTGAAATGAGCATTTCTGGAACGAACCAAACAAAGCTGCTGATGATTCTCAGGAGTGATTTCACAACCCAGTCTTCACTCATTGAGGTTCTTCTGTTCCCTGATGAAAATCAACAAAATGACCTTTGTGGGTCTGATTTTTTGAGTCTTGAAAGTTTTCAGCCTGTTAGTAGCTGATTCTTTCTTCCTGTGAGAGAATCCATTCCTTTCAAGGATGGTGAATGTAAAAAAGTTCTTTATTTTTCATAAACACTTCTAGGTTCTCATAATAACTCTCTCACCAGGTGCTGTTTCTATTATTAAATGAATGAAGAGAAGTGTTGTCTTTATTAACCAATTACAGAGTTCTTTAGCACAGCATGCTATAAAAAGGCTGAGTGAAATTGAAAAGAAAGCCTTCTGAATTTTCTTCTACCTGGAGTCAAGCTCTTCATTTCGTGTCCAACAACAAGACTTTTCCAATCTGAATTTTTACATTTCCTTTCACTCTAAATGTTTCTATCTCTCTGCACAGTACTGGCTTTGTTTGATGAGGATAAACTAGTTCTTCCTAGAGACAAAACTGGCATGTATTAAAAAACTTATGGGTTATGTAGGATCAGAATTTTATTACATTACTTACTTGCAGTTCAGTAAAGACACTGAAATAAAGCAGTGCTGAATGGTATAAACAATTTTAACAATTTTAATAAAACCAGCTAAATATGTCAGTGTGCTATAAATATACACTTAGCATTTAAGATGATAATCAAGAACAATTATTGAATGAGAAACAGAACAGGGATTTATTTTCAAGTGATAGTCCCATACAGTAGATAGTGTAAAAGACTTACAGATTGTAAGTTCTGTGTTTCTTACTCACAAAACAAGACAAAATTCCTTCTACCACCTCCAAAATAATTTTTTTGAGTGGAGCTGCAATTCTCCCTCATCATCCTTTCAGTTCTGCTCTCGGATTTAAACAGAGGACTTGGGTATATTAAAAAACAATATAAAATTTAGTAAAGCCTTTAAAAACTTATAAAGCTTATAAAAACTAATATCAATTTCTCCCTCACTTCCAGAGGTGATCATGACACAATCCTTCAGAATGAACTCAAATCTGCTGTGGAACAAAAACTGTATCATCTCTTCTTGTTGTCTTTTTTTTTTTTTTTTCCAAGCAATTTTTCAAGATTCTTTCAAACAAAACACCTGTAAAATGATCTTTAGAAGTCAAATGCCCTCAGTGCAACTTTCAATTTCAAACCAATCTTTTTTTTTTTTTTTTTTTTTTTTTTTTTTTTTCATCTGCCCATGGTGTTTCCCTTAACAACTCTGAGGAAGTAGGGAGATGCTCAGCTTCAGGTTGGTCCAGGATAAACTCAGAGCCCAGCTACCCTACAGCAGAGTGGTGTTACTGGAACTGCAAGGAGGTGTTGCTGGAATCATGCCATGAAAAATGCTCAAGAGAGTGCCAAGAATTGCAGTGATGCTGAACTTTTCCTGCAAGGGGTCAGTGAGGTTTCAGAGCGGTTGGGTTTGGGGAAATGTTTTCCTCTCACCATTTTCCAGCTGCCCAACTGGTTTGGTCCTTCCAAGTGGACTTCACTGCTTTGACTAAAGCTGATCAGAAGGCAGGTTACTTTTTCCTCTCACTTTCCCATTCAACAGCACATGTCCTGCCCTGATTTAATCTCAGGTTTCACATTCTGTCACACCTGCAGCAGGGTTTTTGTGCCTCTGCCTCTGGCTGTGGATGGTGAGCAGCATTTCTGGCTGCAGGAAAGGGGAGGGTGCATGACCCAATCCATCTGAGCTACAGCTGGGATGACAAGATTCCCTCCTGTCTGGCAGCCATGGAGAGACAGCAAAGAAATGGTGAAAGTCAGGGCACTGTGCTGCAGGTGCAGTGTCAGACTCAGTGCCCCCGTGCATGTCCTGTTTGTCACCCTGAGCTCTGTGCCACTCTGACTAGAGTTGTCCCAGAGCTGGCTCACAGGCTGAGTAAATTCTGGACAGCTCTGAAAACACCAGCTTGGCTTTCCCTTGTTGAAGTGAACCTTCCCTTTGTTAGTTTTGATGGACTGCTGGGAACATGGCTACCCAAGACAAGCCTTTCCTGGCTGGGAGGAAATCATCCTGTCCCCAGATGAGTCACAGAAGTAACAGCAGTGCTCAGTAATACATCACATCCACACAGGATCCTCTTCTTCCCTGGAGCAGATTTGGCTTCCATATCTGCAAACTCTGACATGATTAAGTCAAAGAAAGCTTTGTAAACACGAGGGAGCAGCTCCAGGTCATTCAGACTCGGCCACATCATGAGTCTCATGTTTTGCTCCTCCAGAGAAGTCAGAGTACTCATTTCATCAGCCACTTATGTGGAGCACTGGCTTGTTCTCACATTTTCTGTTTCAGCCATCTAAATATCCCTCTCCTACACCTAGTAATGAAAGGCTGTGGAGGTTTTGTGTTATCCAGTTATTCAGCAGTCTTGTCACTCTCCTGATGTCTCCCTGGCCAGAATGAAGGTAGTCCCTGCTGAAAGGGATGGGATTGTTTACTGTGGTCTGCAGTTAATTGAGTGGCTCTGCGTTCCACTCTGCCTGAAAAAAACAACAGCATCACACTTTGCTCTACCAGAATCCAATCACTGAGAATTTCAGGCAGGAGGGAAGGGAACAAGTAGGAAAACGTGACCCTGAACAAACAATTTCCAAGGGTAGAAATTCTTTCCTTCTGCCTCATTACACCTCACCCATGATTTGCCTCCCTTCAACACAAGAATACAGAATTGCCATTTGAGAGCAGAGCAATGGCCCATCCAACGCATCCTGATCAGCTGGCCCACACAGAATGCTTCAGGAAGGAACCTAAAACCCCATAACACACCTAATTGGACAATAACACACCTAATTGGACAATAACACACCACAGGGGGAGCTTTCTGACTGATTTCAGCTGGTGATCAGTCCATTATCTGAAATATGAGAGTGGATACCCCTTGTAATTTTTCATTGCAGCCACTTGTGTTAGCGCAGCTGCTGTTCCTCTCCTTGGAAATAACTCTGCTGTTGCTTTCAGATGGACTAAACAGGTTTCCCCTTATGCACTCATGCTTTAAAAACAGCCACTTCATGTCACATTAGGTTTCTCTCCTAGATCCTCTTATCCTGCTTTGCTGGTGTGTTTTGTTAGCATCTGAAATGAGGGGTTAAAAATTTGTGCCAGCAATGCTCCAGGTTTTTTGTTGCCTTCTGAAATCTTACAGAAAACAGAAAAAACCTCCACTCTTAATTACATAAAAAGGAGAGTATAAGCAAAAGAAACAGATAAATGAAAGCAAAAATAAAGAAATGCAAAGCTAGACACATATACTGCTAAAAGAAAAGATAAAATTAAATACTTACAGAGTATATGGGCTAAACAAACATTTGTGGGCTTTTGATGTGACTTCAGACTAAATTCTTGCAGCTACATTCTTCTGCAGGTATCAGACATCAGTGGTGCTGCAGCAACTAATGAGAGGAATTTAATACATGTGATAAACAAATAAAGAGCCCTTCTGGGACATCAGCTCCCACCTTGAATGCCACTTGCCATGGGACAGCATCCCGTCCCCACCTTGAATCCAGCAGCTCTGAAAATGAACATTAGTTCTCACATAATGTTTGGAACTTTCAGTGCTTTCCCTCACATTGTTTTTAAGCCTTCCAGTGTTATAGAAAACTGTGGTGATGGAAAAGCATGCAAACAGCTAAAGCAGGTCTGGATGAGGTTACACCAACTGCACAGGTGCACAAAACCACAAATAAAGGACAGTGGCTGCAGCACAGGGACCCTGATTTGTCTTCCCCTTCAAATGCTAAAGATCTGCCAACATGCCTCTCACCTGAAAACACAACCTCAGTATTTTGGCAATAACTGTATCTACATCTGTGACTGTATTGGAATGTGTAGGCATGGAGAGAGCCTGCAATATCAGTTCTGTGAAAACATTTAGGGTATAAATGAAATTCCATCAGCTGAAACATGAATAATATTTTAAACCCACTTTCTCATGATTCACAATAGAAAAAGATCAAGGGGTAAGCTAAGACTTCAAAATTCTTTAACAGACTTTACTAGCATGCCTAGGTATCAGGTATCAACATTTTAGGCTTAATTCCAAAAATCCAATGTTGAAACACCAAAACAAACTAGAATTTTGGGTAATGGATCTAATTGCATTCAGGAAAATCATTAAGTTCTGCATTTATGTCTAGAAGTTTGTTCTGTATCATTTTCTTTGCAGTCTGGGGTTCAAGAATGAAAAATCTTTCTAGAATGTGTCTGCTTAAAGGTTATACACTGGGTTTGAGGCTGAATTAAATGCCATCATGTTTTGGGAACTTTCAAAATCAATTTTGCCCTTTGGGAAATAATTGTTTTAACTTCTCTTAACTTCTTCACTGCTTTATTGGCAACTACTTATCTCTTGCCTTGTCTTACTGTGTGAGTTCTAACTAACAAGGTGAAAAATGGTTCTCTCTAACTCTTTACAAGGTATTTTAAGCACTGATTGTCCAATTATGAGATGACACCTGTATTATTTTTACTTTTAACCCAATAACCTAATACCTGTGGTCCACAATGCAGATTTTTTCTATCCAGTTACAAGAAACCACCCAAACTCATGGAGAAGAAGGTGAAAAAAGAAGTTATCCTACACCCTAAATCCTCCATCTTGCTTTATATATATTACTATAGTCTAAAGCCTTAAATTCTTAAGTTTTCCACCCTGTGATATTACACACTTCTATTCAAACTACACAACCACAATCCCAGTGCTGTCACTCAATTTTGGAAGATTGTTCCACAGCCTCAGGTAAATGTAGTTCTTGCTTGAGGGTCAGTGCCTGTTAGCACAGAAAGCCTAAAATTCTCAGCTTCCAGGATTCCAGTGTTAGAGAACAAAATTAAAGGGAATCCTCACAAATATAATTTAGGATAACCCAGAAGATCCTTTCTCTTTGCTGTTTTGTTGTGGTTTTTGTTGGTTTTTTTGTTTTGTTTTGTTTTTGTTGTTGTTGTTGTTTTTTGTTTTTGTTTTTTTTTTTTTTTTAATGGAACTTCACACATCTTTTGAGCTTTAAATTAGTCCAGATGGAGACTTGTCCCTCTGCAACACCCTCTGGCAGCTTGACCTGGCTGGAGCAGGCACAGCTCCCTTACAGCTCCCTGATGAGTGCCTGGGACATGGTCCAGGTCGCACACGGGGGAAAGCTGCCAGCTGGCACTCTCCAAAGAAGGAGATTTCCCCCAATTCTGAGAGAATATGAGGCACAGCACAGTGTCAATAGTACCAGAAGCCCTGGCTCCCCCAGTGTTTCCTGCAGTGCTCAGTCTATCCTCAGGATGTGCTGGCAGAGAGCTCGTGCAGAGCAGAGATCAATCAGCCCAGTTTGTGCTCTGACAAACCCACTCTGCATTTTCTCCTCACTGCTGGGCTGCTGCTGCTCAGCCTCTAAACAAGCCTAGGCTGTGAGTTTTCTGTGGCCTTGGGGACAAGTGGCATTGCTGCTGTGGCATTCAAGTACTTAACCAGTTTTTTGTCCAGAATATAGTCCAGGCTATTGGAAGCAGTGCCTAATTTGTCTTTTCCTTCAAATTAGGCAAGAGTTTAGGGCCAGAATGACCTTGACCTCTTGTATTTATAAGTGTGCCTTGTAATCATGCCCTCAAATCATTTCACCAGGATTAAAAATAATTGCATCCCTGGTATTTATGATTTCTTACACACTCATTCATTGATCCATCAACACTTAGGATCCAAGCCACCTTTTGCTATTTTTTCCCTGCCCTAGAAGCTGTATCAGGAACAAAAAGACAAAAATAAAACTATGGTGGGATGCAGCTACCTCCTATCAGCACCAGCCCCTCAGGAATGAGCATCACTTACACTCTTTCTGCCAGCTCCTCTGCTTATGCAACCGCTCAGCTGGAGCTGCATCAGTAACTTGATGCCTCCAGTGAGCAACAACAACAACAAAAAAACCCCAAACAGGGCACATGTCTCAGTGTCTGGTCAGGCAAGTGTGTCATTTCCAAGGTGTGAGAGCTGGAAGGGACAGCAGCAATAATCTGCTCTGACATCCTTTATTACAGAGAAAGATCAGGCAGACTTCGCCCTTTACTGAGATGTTGTTGCCCTGAGCAACTTCTGCTTGAGCTAGAACAGGCTGCCAGAAATTGCTTCTTCTTAGAGGCATGGCCAAAGCCTTTAAAACACAGTAGGAGTCTGTTGGTGGCAATTGGAGTTTGTTTGGTGGTGGCTGAGATTAACCAGAAGCATGTAAAGATTTGCATTTACATATGTGAGCAAGAGTTTGTATATTTTTTCTCCCACATACTAATCTTTCTTGAGGAGAATAGGAAATAATCCAAGCAGGCAAGTCTGCATTCCCTTTTTGGAGCCCACAGAGGCTCCCAGGGGCTTGGTGAACTCAGCTCTCCACAGATTTCTTTGCTCTAAGTAACTTTTAAATAAAAGAGTTCTTTTGGAATTACTGCTCCATTTCCCATCACAACAGCACAGGAAAACATTTTAAAAGCTACTGTTCCTTGGAGAGATTTCTGTTGTGCAAGGCATTCCTATCTCAGTATAGTTGGTCAAATAAACATATTGATACAATTTTTTTTTCCTCCTCTCAAAGACCATTTTACACAACTTTCCTGCTATTTTTACATATTAAAATAAATAAGAACAGCAAAAAGAATCACATTTTCATTTTGCAAGACCAGCTAGAGACTAACTTTACAAATCAGTCTGAGCATGATAATGGTGGGATTATATTCAATGTCATTACAAAATGAAATATTTAGCTTGCATGCAGGATTTTGTAAACAAAAGCTCCTCAAAGCTATGAAGGTACTACATCCCTCTTGATTTCAATGAGATTTGTCCTCAAACCAATTTTTTGGGCACTGAACATGAAAAACCCAGGAGATCCATTACTTCTAGTAGGATTTTTCCTCTCAATCAGGCACATTTAAAATAATTCCATCTCTCATCCTCCAGAAATGTGGCACATGTGACCTACTTCAATGCTGAGGAGCAAGGGAATGTTTCAATTTTTGAAGTACCAGATTTGAGACAGCAGACCTGCAGCAGGGCTGTGGTGTTGCCTTGCAGATAATCCAATATTCACCCTCCTGGCACTGAATTTACCTGAAAGGCCATTTCTAATCCACAGCCATTTGTCACTGGGCAGTGGAAAGACAATTTTGATCTGCAACACCCTAATTACCTCCTGGCTGCTTTCACTGCCACCCTCAGCTGCTTTTCATAGAATAGGAAATTCTGAATAATGTGAGTATCTACTGACTCTTCATTTCTGGTGTTTTTTTATGAACTTTAAAACATTTTTGAAAATTTTTGAAGGCCGTAAAGCAAATTCTCATGAACTTCCCAGCTCCCTGTTGTGCTGTATCTCAGCAAAAATGCCCCAGTTCACTGTGGCTCTCACTGATGTTTCTGTAGCTGAATTCTCTCAGTTCTTTCACTTGTCCTCAGGCTCCTACCCTGCACCTAAGTAGTAAAATTCCCATTTTACAGGGAAGGATCTGGGACACAGAAAAGCATAAGGATATCCTGAAAATCTGCACATGGCAGGAGATTCAGCTCCCTACTCCTGAGATGAAAGCAGTGGGGCTGAATTAATCCCTAAAGATGAGGAGCAGTCCTGGGCACTGAGAGAAAGCCAAAGCCTTTCTGGCTGCTGGGGAGGCACAGGAGGTTTGGTTTGGCTTGGCACCAGAGATTGTCAGGGAGCCATTAATCCCCTGGAGATCCCATTAAAGGACACCCCACCCCACAGCAGCAACAGCAGATGGTTTTGAAAATGCATCCCTGAGCTGCACAAAAGAAAGAAAGAAAGCAGGCAGAGGCTCCTGGTCTCAGTAACACCATCCATATTTAGTTGATCCTACTGTACCCTTAAAACCATTTTCAATAACTTCACAATGTGTGAAGCCTGATATTGGAATGGAGAATTCTGACTTGTTTGGCTGACAAAAGATCCATTAATGGAAAAAAAATAAAAAGAATACAAAATATTCCTAATACCTGAAAATATTTGATTCATGGTCACTTCACAGGATGAAGTTATGCTCTAACATTTAGACAATTACACCAATTTGTATTTTTTAATATGTAAAAAGTATATGACAAGGCCACATAACTCTATGTAAAAGAGATTGAGAATTCATGCTGTCAGCATCATAGTTTCAAGCTAATAGCTTGAATTCTTAGTTTTCTCTATGGATATCTAATTATCAGCTTTTTTTTTTTTTAACCAAAATTAACCTGAAATACCATTAATGTTATAGTATGTCTTATGGTTATTTATATTTCAGCACACCATAATAACTCAGTCATTGCTTGCTGGATAAAAGCAGAGATTCACTCATATTTGTGCATTCTCTGCGGCAGCAGATCTATTACAGCCATGCCTTATTTATTTAATTAGAAGTTCTTCATGGCCCCATGGCATACATACATGGACAGCAAGCCAAAAAATAAGAGAGCTTTCTAAAATAAAATCAGTTGTAAAATCTCACCCCTACCTTTTGTTTCTTTCTAGATTTTTTTTTATTTTTTTTTTTTTTTATGAAGCATGTCTTGGATTTCACAAAAACTGCTGAATACAGACATTTCAATGAACTTTTTTTAATGCTTCATCTGATATCTTCAACAAAATATCAGAAGATGGCTGGCCAGCTTTTCTTGACATAATCTTTTGGTGGGTGAGGCAGACTGAAGGGCTGGCTTAGTAGGAAAGTTGGATTCTCAATTTGATTTTTTGTATCATCGTGTCTATAATTAAAGGCTCTGGATTTGGCTAGGTATTGTCACTTGTCTGAAATGGGCTCATTTCCACACCACAGCATTTCAGCCTAGAGAGAAATCTGCAGCTCAATGGAGGCACCATGAAAATTGCTGTCAAGACATAAGAAACAAAATTTGGCATTTAATAATTAAAATATATTAATATGTTCAGAGAAACATATGAAAATAGCATTGATTCATAATGACTATATGAGATGTACATGTCTTTTTGGAATTTTTCTCAAGGGACTATCTTCAGCTCAACTTGGTCAAGTTGAGTGCAGTATTTATTCTGCTGGTTGGAGTAATGGAGTACACAGAATTTTAATATTTATACTGAAGCAGGAGGAAGTAGATCCTATGGAAATCAGCCTATGCATCCATTTCCAAATGGCTTTTTTTTTTTTTTTTTAATATGTGAAAAAGACAGGGGTATCAAATCTGTGAAGAGTAGAAGAAACCAACCACATGAGGATTTTGGCACCTCATGGCACCCACATGAGGATTTCACTCACACATACCTGGATGCATTCCATGTAAGGAGACACAAGTGACATCTGAAAAAGAACCATGTCCATGGGCAGACACTCTGCCACCTGTGGCAGCTGTGCTGCTGCCAGGGAGGAGAGCAGCCAGATTTATGAGAACAGAAACCTGCCTCAATCAGTGAGAGGGCACACAATGCTGGCTGAGGAATCTGTACTCTATTGCCAGCTGTTAAACCATGTGGGGGAGTGTTCTTTATCCCTTCCAGGACCCATCCTCCCTCCAGGGGATATCTGCTGTTCAGGGGCCATCCAGGCTCACTGCAGGGCTGAGACAATTCCATCATCCCAGGGGAGGAGCCCAGCATTCCTACCTGGATAAAAGCTGGGATTCAGAACAGCAGCACAGCCTGTGTGCACTGCATTCCCAGAGGGAGACCAGACCCATCTCACCACCACTGGACCTTCTGAGGAAACTGCACCCTGCTACAGGATCATCTCTTCTCCAACAGAACCACATCTGTCACTGCAGGAGGACTTGACTGCACTGCTCCCAGCACCCTGACCAACAACAGGCTGTCAGGCTGTGTTCTGACTCTGTCAGTTTTCTGTTTGTTTGCTTTTTTTGTTGTTGTACTACTACATTTGTATTTTTAATATTCCTAGTAAAGAACTGTTATTCCTATTCCCATTTCTTTGCCTGAGAGCCCCCTAATTTCAAAATTATAATAATTCAGAGGGAAGGAGGTTTACATCTCCTGCCTTCCTTAGCAGACACCTGTCTTCCCAAACCAAGACAATGTGTGTGTAATGAATACACATATGTGCAATAACTGCTAGATCAACTGTCCAGTGCTTCCTGCATTCAAAAACCCTTGACCTCCTAGTAGAAGAAATCTCTTTAACAGGAAATAGTTACTAGAGTCATTCAGAAAAAATCCTCATTGCAGCCAAACCTATTGACTACTTATGCAAATGGTAAGATAAAAAAAAAAGAGGTGGAGATACAACTTGGTTCTTGGATGTCTGTTTATACTTAAAGATGTTAATTATAAAATACTGAAATATTTCATTGATAAAGAGAGTAAGAGTATTGGGACTTGTTTGAACTTGAATGTCAGTTTCTACTATGCCCTGAAATAAAAAAAAACTATTAACACAAGAATAATCTGACTTAATAGAGGAATAAGATGGGCAAATCTACAAGAGATTTCAGCGCAACTTATCACAAGGGTCACAAAAGGCAGGGTGAACCCTAAAAAGGAGAAAAACTCATTAATGCCAGGGCAAAGCACATTCTGATCTGGGAAGAAAGACCTAATGTGGAGGAAAGTGATTTTTTTTTTTCTGCTCATCCATTGGGGACAATAGACACACAATAGACAATTGTGTCAATTGTCCCCAATGGATGAGCAGAAAAAAAAAAAAAAAATTTCACCCACATTTTTTTCACCCCAAAAAAATTTAAAAAAAAAAAATTAAAGGGTTTATTTTATTTTGCACAGCATGGGAGTATTGAGAACCAGGGAAACCTCACACTGGGAATGTATTTAGCTAAGGTAAAAATGAACTTTGCTGATCTCAAATCCACCTGACCTATGTAAGATTTGTGTTGCTCTCCTGTGCTAGGGACAGGTCTCACAGCAGCTCCTGTTCTCAGTTTTTCACCTTCACATCTCCCAGCAAAGTTCATCCTCTTCACTCCAACAAGCAAAGGGGAGTAAGCAAAGGACAAAGGCCAAAAGGCAACAGAAAACAGCACTAACAAGAAATCATTCTTCAGTCCAGGACCTGTTCAACACTCAATATGACCTGATCACTGAAACCAACTCAGTTTGGTCTCAACAGAGAAAATATTAAAAGCACAGGAAAAGATTATATTATTTGGTTTATTTTCTTCAATAGGTTTCTCAAAACCTTTTGTAGTTTGAGACATCAACAGCTTCTTCTATTAAATATGGTATTAATGAGACCAAGAATTCCTCAATGGAATTCCAAAGTAAATGGTGATATATTCTAGGGTTTAAATTAGATTTCTAATCCATCCTATTCACTAACTTGCTTGCTTTGAGACAAATCCATTTAAGTGAATGCTGCCTAGGCTTTCACAGTTCTTGGAGCTCCATTTCATAATCAGGCAACAGTGCCTTACCAGGCATTTCTCACCCTTAAGTGCAGTTCTAATTTGTATTTGTAAGCTGGGTCATTTCCCTATAACATAACAAAACTGGGTTTAATAATGTTTTTGTTGTCAGATGCAGCACAGCCAGCAGTGGGGGTGATTCAAGGCAGGCTGGGGGTATTCCCTATCCCAGGGAAAAAACTTCCAGAAAGAGAAAATTTCCATCTCACGAAATGGAAAACATCTTTGCCTACAGGGTGGCAGCCTCATGAGGAGAACTAGCAAAGACTGAGGAGGAAGATGATGACCTGAAAGATTAGATATAAAGGAAAAATTCCTCCCTGTGAGGGTGGGCAGGCCCTGGCACAGGGTGCCCAGAGAAGCTGTGGCTGCCTCTGGAACCCTGGCAGTGTCCAAGGCCAGGCTGGATGGGGCTTGGAGAAACCCGGGACAGTGGAAGGTGTCCCTGCACAAGGCAGGGGATTGGAACAAAATGTCTTTAATGTCCCTTCCAACCCAAACCATTTCATGATTCTGTGATTCTAATATTTCTCTGTTTGAGAAAAGACCAATTAACGCCTGGTGTTCCTTTTCTCAAAGTGAGGTGGGACTGGAGAGCTTTGAGAACTCTGAAAATACAGATCCCCTTTTGCAGGATGTCACCAAAGGTTTTGTTGTGACTGCCCTTCACAGGTTTCCACTGTTCTGGCTTGCTTTGTGATAGGCCTAACTACAGGCAGCACTTTTGGGTTCAGATCAAAGCCTAGCTTGAGGCAGAGTCACAGCAGGGAGCTGCCATGGGCAGTGAGACAGCCAAGGTTCTGCAGAGCACTTTTCTTATCCCAGCACCCTGGAGAATCTGCCTGGCAGCTGTTGTTGCTGCCTCTGAAACAGGAGTTACAACAAGCTGGAAAGTGTTTTCCTAAAGAGATTCTCTATTGAGAAGTCTCTGCCTTCACCCCTCTGCTTCTCTGACAGCAGCAGGAGCACAAGCCTGACTCCCTGAGGTTTTTTCTCTTCTACTTCTCCATTTTTCTGCTGTTTTCTCCTACTTTTCCCTTCTTGCATCAAGCCCAGACCATCAGGGTGCCTTCTCTTCTGCTGTACATCAATATCACTCGGCCTGAAATATCCAGACACCCTCTTAAGTCCAATTCTGTTGTTACTGTTTTAAGGAAAGAGGGTTTTCTTTTCTTTCACCTGGGCTTTAATTCCAGTCCTTCATAAATTTTGACTATTGGAAGAAATATTAACTTTTATGTTCTGCAATGAGGAAGACTTTGAGGTTTTCCAGAAAACCTGCATGCCATTTTTTTGGCATTTCCAGCTGTAATTACACTATCTATGGCACATCTTTTCACCATGTGACTCTAACAGAGTGTGAGTGTGTATATTTTACATTCTAAAAGACACCCAAACCCTTTCTTTGCGGTTTCCTAGGAAACAGCCACCCAATCCTTTTCAGTTAAGTAGTGAGCAGTTTAGTTTCCATTATGCTAAAATGATCACCATAATTCAGAAAGTCCTCCCTGGAAGAATTACATCACTTTCAGAAAACAATGCATTGAAAAGTATAATGTATAATTACCTTTTTCAGAAAGAGAATGGCTTCTTTTTTCCTTCTCTCTTTTGCCAACTCAGAAGTAGAACTTCCAGAACATTTTCAGCAAAAACATGTTGGTCTGTTGAAACTGACACATTTGACTGGGTTCTGTCAGCTTTTATGGCATTTTTAGGCAAAGAAAGGTGACTTCCAAACATTTCTGATCTTTTCATGGCCACAGTTATTGTGCTGGATACAAAGCCATCACGGATGTTTATTTAAACTCTTTATTTTTTTTTCCCACTGGAAGATCCAGCCTTAGCCTCAAATCATAGTCTACACTACCACAGACAAAAGAGAGTCAGAAGTAAAAATCCCCAACCAAACTCATAGGTTTCAGTCAGAAAACAAATTTTCCAAAACCATTGCAGGCAGGGTGGAAATAAATCAAAATCCTTTATTTCTTGCTAAAGAAAACATTTGTACTCCAATAAACTTTGCCCAGGAATATTGCAACGATGAGGGCAATACATCACAGCAGTTAATAGGAGCTGTTTTCTATTGGAACATCACAAAAGGCAGAAAGTGCTAAATCTAAGATAACCATAATTTTCCAGAAAGGAAGAGTAATAGAAACTACTGAGGAAAAGAACTCACTTATTTTTTTTTTTTAATTTTGTTTTATTTTATTTTTTTCCCTGAAACTTCTCTTTGCATGGTGATGTCTCCATGGTCTTGGAGCATCCTCTGCTGTCTCACAACTCTAAACCCTACTTATGGCACCAAGATTGTGTCTTTTTAATAAAGAACACAGACTTTTTGTGGTGCTCCCAAAGTACCTGCTTCCCACCCCACCTATAAAGCCACAAAGGTTATATCAGCCCAGTTTCAGACTACCCACAAACAAGCTCTTCTTCATCCTGGAAAAAAAAATCCCTCATCTTCCAGTCCAGTTTTGCATCTCTACAATCCAGACAAGAAAAGGACTAACAGGATTTCAGGAGAGGGTAGCGAAAAGGGGCTTCTGAACTTAGCAAATTTAACTGATTTTTTCTCTGCTTCCTCTTTCTTTTTTTCCCCCCAGATTTACCCTCCAGCTCAGCAACTTTTCTTTTGCCTCTGACAAAAAGTGCTCATGGTTTTCCAGCATGACTTGCCAATGAGAAGTACCATCAAAAAAGGAAGATTGGCAGTGCACATTTCCTCACCTGATTCATGTTTGGCCTCCTGCCTTTTTTAGGTTTCCAGGTGAGCTTTAAATCTCTGATGAGTCATCATCTCTGTGAAGAGGAGAGCCTAAATCAGAATTGCCAATATCCCAAATATAGCAGAGATAAAATTGTAAGTGCTCCATGATTACATTTAACATGAAGCTAACACCCTCTATTTTACAGTGCCCCAGCCTCCTCCCAATTCCAATTCAGGTTTACCAAATATGCAGGAAAAATATTCTTGCACCAAGTTAATGATAAATGATATAATTATCATGCATATATGAGAAAAAAAGAGATTTCATTAGCTTTTCATTGTCTTTTAAATGTCAATTCTGAAAAAAGTGAAAGTTGCGTATTCTTTTTCTCCATTTTTTGTCATCAATCCGTTTTTTTTATTTCTGTGTTCTTGGTCCAACAAATTGGCTTGTCTTCTCTTTCTTTACCCACACTTCACTTTTTGTCATGCTGTCTCTTTCCCACCAAAAGCTGTTGTGTCTATCCACCTTCTTTTCCTTTAGGATCCTTATCAAGTCTGATTTTACCACAAAAATAATTAGCCTAAAGGTAGCTGATTCTTTCAGAAGGAGACATGTCATCCCACACCCTTTATTGTTGCTAATTTCATTTGCATAGTGATCAGGGAATTGCCAAGGCTGTCAGAGAACAGGTTGATATCAAAACATCCTGACAAACACTGCTCTGGATAAATTGCTAGTGATAATTTAGGTGTTCTGGGTGGGGTTTCTGAATTAATAGAAGAGTGTCCCCAGCTGCTTCTGATGAGCTCTTCCCCTGGCTCCAAATGCTTAGGAAAATTCACAAAGTGGAAATTTTGGCTAATGGCTCTCAGAGAACCATTTATATGCTCAGAACTGATGCAGTGTGGAGGGTTAGGATTTAAGAAACAGAGAGAGCTTAACAGTGACAATTCCTTCTAAAGAAGTAATTTCACCCACGTTTGGAAATATTCAACAGTTGATTCAAGAAACCTGTTAAAACAAAACAAAAAAAAGGGAAAAATAGCGTTGTCTTTGCCTTATCAGTGTCTGATTTATTCACTAGACCATGTCATCTTTTCCATGTTAAATCATTCCCTTTTCTTTCTAGACAATAATTCAAGACCATTAATAATGATTAGACATCACTCTGGAAAGGTTAAAAACCCAGCCTCACTGGGAATGTAAATGAAATTTCTCCCAAAAACGAGGAGAGGAGAGGAGAGGAGAGGAGAGGAGAGGAGAGGAGAGGAGAGGAGAGGAGAGGAGAGGAGAGGCTGTAAACTCCAAGAGCGTTTGTTTATATTAAGTGAACCTACCTATGTGAGCACAGTTTGTTGTGTTCCAGCTAAGGGTGGGAACCTCTCTATAACAAAGTCCATCTTGAGGCTTCATGCATGGATCAAACCACCATGGGATGCAGAATCATATTTCCTTGCAAGAAGGGAGAAGAATAGAGAGGGGGGAAAAAAAAATCACATTTTCCCAGCCAGCTATTTACTCATTCTCTCATTGTGCAGAGGCCAGGGCCCTCTCAGAACACAGTCCCTCAAAAGCAAAGGTGAGAAATGATCCACAGGCTGAGTGGTCTCTGAGTTGGCCGACACTGACAGGCTGTGTCTGCCAGCAATGCTTTTAGGGATGGTGTTAAAAATAATCAGAAGAAGTGACTTTCCAACCGATTTTCTTCCTCATGCATATAAATCACCATAACTGCAGAATTTAGATCTGTCAATCCAAGATCTTCCTTGCTCAACAGAGCCACAAGAATCAATAGGAGCCCTCACAAAGTATAGATGCCCCCATTTGGGGGAGGAAATCAGGGAGTGGTTAATCCAAAAGTAATTTATCCTGGAAACCAGCCATGTGGATTTGAGTGATCTGAAAGGGGTTTAGGCTCTAACCCACTCTTTGAGGCCCTCAGGGGCTGCTTGGAAGACACCTTTAAGTACACTGAGCCATTTTTGTGGCATCACAGGTGACTGTTCCATCTTTCCTCAAATTCTATCTCCTCCTGAAGATTATTTTTTGCAGATCATTATTCCCAATTGCAATTTTTGTAATATTCTTTTTTCATCTGATGTTTGTAAACTTTCTTCTATTCACCAGCTTTGGAAAATATCCATTGATTTAAATAAGCTGTACTTTGCTTTTCTTTATGACCTGATGTATATTCACATCAAAGGGGAAAAAAAAACCCCAAACCTGATCCACTAAACTGGTGTTGTGCTTACTTCTCTCTCTGGCCAAAATTCAGGGTAGTAAAGGTTATAACTTACCTAAAGCTTGGCTGATGATTAAAAGCTTTCAAAAATAAAGGCCTTTCTTAAAACAAATTAAAATCTCACCAGAATTGCTACTGACTGCTGTGTCTACCATGTTCTTTTGTATTAAGATCATTTCTGTGTTTTATTTCAGTGGCACAAGGGAAATCGCTTTGTAAGCAATCTGGCCCTTACAAAAACAAACAAAACCGTCCCAAACCAATTAAAATAAATGTCATGAGTTTCCTGCTGCAATTATTTCAGGTGCTTTGTTTCCATATGCGAACTCAACTACTAATCAGCTACTCATTAATCTTAACTATCTTTGTATGTCATCTCCATGCATCTTAAACAGATGAATAAACAAGCCAAATTGAAATGTAATGGGTTTAGGTTATCTACTTCTTGGAAAAATTAAATGAAATTAAATTTAGTGCGCCAGTTTGCACCTGTGGATATAAATGAGTGTGGAGGGCAAGAAGTTCACAGGAAACTGCTGCAGCTAAACCCACTCAATATCAGCCCAAATTTATAAATATGAATTTTGTTACTCAGCTCCAATAAATCTATAATTGTGGGTGTAGCCATGAAAGATGAAATCTTCCTCTGAGCAGAAGGATATGAATGTTTGAGGATTTCCATCATCTCCTGCAGCTCAACAGTTGCTGCTCTATTTACTGCTCGACTTCTGCAACAACCAAGTCCATCCACAGAAATGACTTTGCCTCCTGAGGTCTTTTTTGAAGTCCTGAGATCAGACCTGCAGAGGAAGGGAAAACCAGAAAGCAAAATGGGAAATGTCCCTGTCTCTGCTCCCTCTTGTGGTATCAGCTTTTCAGTTCACAAGGGAAAAAAAAGCAAAGTACAAGAGAGGAACTATAGCAGCAATTTAAGGGTTTCTTTGTCTGACAGGCTGTGATGTGCATTTCCCTGATCCTTTGCCTCTCTGATGTCTCAGGGTGGAACTGATGGGGTTTTTTTTCCTTCTCTAGTTTCCTTTCTATTCACTTTCATGTGCCACAGGGTTAGAAGCTATGCAGCTCTGTTTCTTGTGAAATTAGCTGTGAGTCATGGGGGCATGGCAGCCTTGGCAATCGAGGAGTGCACTCAGGACAGAAAACAAATACAGCTGTAAAGGACAGCCAGTGGAAGAAAATCAAGGAGAAATTACACTGCTTTAAAATGAGGAAAAATGAAGTGCATTTAAAATTAGGAACGTGAATTAGAAAATCCATCTGGACTTAAATCTCTGCAAGTTTAAGCACAGGTGTTCCTTCTTACAGCAAAACTTCCCAAAACTGCTGTGCAGTCTCCACAGAAACTGCACCGATGGAGGGCTTGTCTCTCCTCCCTTGTGATGTGGGATCCCAGCCTGTCATCCACAGAACCATGGGTTCACAGAATCATTAAGGCTGGAAAAGCCCTCTAAGCTCATGGAGCCCAACCATTGACCCAGCACTGCCAGGCCCAGCACTAAAAATGTCACTTTGTGCCACATCTCCATGATTTTCAAACACTTCCAGTCATGATGATTCCACCACCTCCTTGGCCAGCATATTCCCCCCTTTTCCATGTAGAATTTTTTCCTGATATCCAAATTAAACCTCTCCTGGCATAACTTGAGGCTGTGTGTGACACTGTTGTTCAAAACAACGACAAGGACTCTGAGTTCTGAAGGCTGAGAAAATTACTGTTTATTGTTGGGATGTGTCTCCTTTTAACACAGACCAATTTGATTGGTGAAACAAGGACAATCACATTGGTCAATCCAGAGGGACATCAGGAAGAAATCCCTCCTAGGAAAAGGAATGAAAACATAGATACAGTTAGAAAAACATCTCTATTTACAGAAAATTGCCTGGGAAAAGAATTTCAGAAAGCCAAAACATCTCAGGCATCAAACCAGGGCTACAGGTGTGTGTGTAAGCACAGAGGAAAGGTTTCCCCTCCACCACAGCCAGCTGCTGTCCTTACACATTCCCCCTCCATGTGCACTGCAGGACAAACTGGCTCTGCCCTTTATCCAACTCAAATCAGCAAAGTGACCCTGGTGCCAGCTGGGGATCCAGAGGAGCCAGCCCATCCATTCCCAGAGCCAGCAGGGCTTTGATGATCCTCCCATCCAGCCTCCTAATTGTCTCTGTCCGTCTCCCACGTGCCTCACATTAGCCACAAACCACCTGGAAACTGCCTGGGGAAGCAAACCCAGACATTAAAATTCAGCTGCAATATGCTTGAGTGGGGATATCAAAAGGATTTAGACTTTATCCAGTTTAGATTGTAACTTTTGATACTGTGCCTTTGGGAAATATATGTAAAGCTGTTAATATTTTAAAAGTTAAATAAGGTACATTGTATTGCTTGAAAGTATTGAAAGAAAAAAAACAAAAACCAGCCAAATCCAAACTGCCCGTGGCTGCAGTCTGCGTGTTTTATCAGTTACTTATCCCTTCCATAATGTGCCAAAGGAATTGTGGAAAGCAGCTGACACAGCCGACCTCCTGCTAATTAAAAGAGCTTTTAGACATGAAATTGCAGGATGGTGGCTTGGTGAGTAAAGTGGTTTGCAGTTTGAAAATTTTAAAAAATGCAAAAAAAAAAAAACAAACCAAAAAAACCAGAAGAGTTGACTAAAAGGAGAGGAAAGAGTTTATCTTCCTAGAGGATAGGAGGAGAAAAAGTCACCATCAATAATCTGATTAGCTCGACCAGTCTGGCACAGGCTGCTCTGACCTGTCCTCTGCAGAAGTGCTGCAGCACTGAGGATTAAGGCAGTTTGGTGATTGAATTAAAGAAAATTGCATCACTATTATAGTGACAAACCACTTAAGGCAAATGATTTTACAGTTTCCTAATGCATTTTATTTTCTCTGACAGTCAGGATCAGATTGCTTTTTCCATGATATATGGCACATGAAAATGTCTTTAGCTGCAGCATTTACACATTTTGGGCATCTTTTCTATCTGTCATTTGAGCAGAGATGTTGTCACAGACACTGATTATCCCAGGACATATTCTGAAGGAAATGGTCTACAGGTGAGAAAGTGTTTGAAATGCTTTACTCCAAAATCCAAGGCAGGATACCTGGACCTTTGAATGTCAAGGGAAGGGTTTTCTAAACAAAGTCCTTTAATTTTTAGAGCCTCAGATTAATACTGCTATCCTGGAGGCAGCAAGAGTCCCACTGTTCCCTTCAATGAGAGCAAACAGCAGCTTTGGCTATCAATGAAATTTCTGTTCACTCCAGATGACGCTGGACTAGCAGCAAATCTGCTGAGTGCCAAATCCATGGGCACAGGAAATTCCACTGTGGCTGCATCCCAATGCTCAGCCCCTGTGCAGAGACAGGACACAGCTCGGGGCACAGCCAGCCCCACGCCTGGCACTTTGGTTTCCAGGCTGTCCTTGGTGGGGCAGAGCAGCAAGAAAACTGCAGAGGACACCCAGGGCACGTCCCCAAGTCTGTCATTTTAATGTGCTAAAAATGAGCTCCAGCAAACATCATGTGGATCTGTGTCCTGATTAACAGGTTGTTTCTCACCTGGGAATGCAGTGGGGTTTGCCTGGTAATTTCTTCTTCTAAAATTGTTCACTTTTTGCCACTGGAGAAAGTGATTAATTTATGGATATTTTTAGTGTATTAAATTTGACCTGAAAAAAAAAATCCCTTTCCCCTTTTTATTCCCTTCCCTTTATGTCTTCTGTGTTCCATAAATACTGGTGAAAACCCTAAGCTGTTCAAACAAATACACTGTCATTTTAGGAAAAGAGATTTACCATTGTCATAATGTATTATTTGTATTATAATTTATTTCTAGTGATTATGTTTTAGTGTACTAACAGCAATAATAACACTAGAAGACTTTAAGCCAAACGTAAAACACCCTTGATTACTCAAGTTTAACACTGGCACTTTAGCATTTCTGGTTTTATATGTTTAATGTGATTCTATGTCCCTTCCTTTCAGCTAAAGGAGGAGATTCTCAGTGATTGTACTGTGCTTCTTGGTGAACCAAAAAGAATGAAAAAAAACCAAACAAAGCAAACCAAAAGCTGGCAGCCAGAATGCTGAATGAGCTGAATTCCTGATGAAGTTTTTGGTTTTTAAAGTGAAGAAATATTAAGGACTTGGGCATCATTATGGCCGTTTGGATTTCGGCTTCCACATTTTGCTGTGCTCAATTCCACAGACCCAGTACCTGCACAATATCTGAGTCTTCATCTCTGGTGTGATAAGCATTGACAGGTAAGGGGGAAAAGAAGGTAGAAGCCAACAAGATGAAGTGTGAAGAAATAAAATGTGAAAAGGCAGTGCAACCTTACCTATGTAATAGGATAATTTAACAGAGAAGCATTTATTATTTTTTCCACATAATCTTACACCATTTCCATGTCCAGAACCCTGTTTTAAACTATTTAGGAGTCCTGGAACAACCTGTTCTCCACATCAAAGTCCATGGGAAGTAAAGAGGACAATTCAGGGTCAATCCCAAACCAAGCCAGAGCCACTTGCTAAGTTAAATGGAAATGGCATTAGAAAAAGACAAGAGCTAAAGTAAGAGTTAAAAAAAAAAAAAAAAAAAAAAAAAAAAAAAAAAAAAAAAAAAAAAAAAAAGGAAAGAAATTGTACAAATTGGCTCCAGACCAATCTAAAAGAAATCCAGCCTCATGCATCCTTAAACACCTGGAGAATAATGGAGAGTTTCACATTGAATTGGAGATGTCACTGCAAGTGCAAATCACAAGCTGGAAGCAAAGTTTTTCACAGAGTCTTATGTTAACTTGAATAATATTAAGGAAAAAAGTCAACTGAACTACAAGAAATTGCTAGGAATTGTCATGGCCTCCACCCCAGGTGAAGGATAAGTACAAATTCTCCTCCGTGGCACTTGGTAAGTAATTAAAGAGGTATTCAAGCAGTGACATTTGCACAGACCATTGGGATCATGCACCTTTTCTGTTTAGCATGAGGAAACTTTATCTCTAAAAGCTCATTATTGCAGAGTGTTCAGAACTATAGGGGAGGACTTAACAGATAACAGATTTCTTACCTGGCCTGTACTCTGCAAAGAAAAGTCTCAAAATCTGTGTCAGTATTTGGTTTAGCAGTAAATACAGGGAATGCAAGTAGAAAAGCAGCTGAAAATAACCAAAGGAGCTGCATTACAGATTAGTTTTTGCTTTTATTTCTGGGGGAAAAGAAATATTTAATAATGACATTGAAAATAGAAAATGTCCTGAAAATTCCCTAGCCTTTGCAAAATTCTAATTGACTTTTAAAGCGGTGTGGCTAGCTAAAAAAAAACCTGGTGAGAGGGATTTTATCTACATTAACATCAAAATAAAATTGTGCAATTAGATAATTCTTAAATATATATAATTCTTGAAAAAAAATCAAAAAAGTGTGAAAGGAAAAATATAAATAATTCAAGCTCTTTGTTTTTTCTTTGGAATATTTCAAAGTCAGTTAAATATGTCTCTGAATTTCCTCTAGTCACCACAAGTTACTCTCACAAGGCCTCAGAATTTTATTTTATTAAAATCCTATTTACAGCACCATTTTCTATTGGTAACAGATCTAGGCAAAGTTTCAAAATGCAGAGTTTTTTCAACAGAAATTTTTGAATTTATTTTTAAAACTGGTTTTTGGGGTTTTTTTTGTAAAAAGTATTTGGAAAGTAAGACAAATAATGGTGTTTGGTAACCCAGAAAATTATTGTCTTTTGATATGTGGTTCTGCTTTAAGCATGCTCGCTGGACAGAATCAATAATACTTGACTGTTAGCCTGTTTCAAGTGAATAAAAACACCTTTCATTCAAACAGTAGCAAATAGCTCCCTGGTGATAACATTGTTCCTCATCTTCTGTTCAATCCAGAGCTATTTGCCTGAAATGCAAAGTTGTCCTAATACTTAATTACAGTTTAACAGAATTCAGCCTTTTTATTTTAATATTATGAAAATTTATTTTTAGAAACACAATTATTAAGAATTATTAATAGACTTATTTTCTATCCTGTAGAATGTGAAATTATTATGGCAATGATGAGTTATCACATTTCCCTAATAGTTTATTTTTAAGAGCTCTTACTGTAGGAATTAAGGTTTTTCTATATTATTTCCCCCTTTCAAGTTGGATTTTCTCTGGTGTATTTTGGGTAGCTTTCTCTGATACACTAGAATAAAATACCTTGCAAGAAAACCTTTTTGTTCCTCTCCTAAATAACAACAGCCGATAATTTCATCCCTAATTTTGATTTTACATGCTGCCTGTATTTTTAATTACTGCCATTTTACCATTTCACTTGCTTGCCCCACATTCTCAGTCTTGGAAAGCTTCACAAAAGCAATCTTTCACTGGAAAACATAGATTTGAAGACGCAGCTTTATAGACTCCGTATCAGGACTCTGTCACTGCATCCTGAGTAAAAGACAGTCCCTGCTCCCAGCCCCTGCTCACAAAGGCTGGAGGATTCATGCTCTGACAGAGTGGTGAGATGGACCTGCTGTTATTAAATCCCATTTGATGGGATGTTCCAGAGTGTCATTTCATGAAAGGGCAGAGTCCATCAGCTCCTTTTGTGCCCCTGTTTGCTCTGTTGTTGACAGCAGCAGAGACCTTCCAGGGGTGACAGAAAAGCTCCTGGTGGCACTGCCAGCTGTCTGGGGCAGGGAAGCAGCAGCCCATGGAATGGGGAAGTGCTGCAGCAGCCTTCTTGTAAAAGAGTAGTAATGAGCAGAGACACAGACTTCTTATTCATCACAGCATGATGAATCCATTGTGATTTGCAGGTTTATTCCTCTTCCCACCTCAGCCATCCTGACTCCAGCCATTCCCTGACTCTGCCTGCTGGAGGTTTCCCTTGCAGCCCCTGACTGCTGGGTATTCCCTGCTGAACTCTGACTGCAGGCTCTGAGTGCAGCTTTTACCCAGCCAGACTGTGACTGCAGGTTCCAGCAACAACAGCTCCAGCTGCAGCCCCAGACTGACCTCACTGCAGGGATTCTCTCCCCAGGATCCTGCTGCTTCATCCCCATTCATGAGCCACCTCTCACCAGCTCACACCCCCTCCCTTTTATCACATTTATCTTTATTGGCTGTAGCTGTGACTCATCGGGGGTGAGACTGTACTGGGTAATGTTGGAGTCCAGGGCATGGGGAAAATCCCTCGAGCTGCCCTGGGGGGGTCCAGGACCCCAGCTGGGACCCCAGGAAGGCATTGCCTTTGACCTTAGTCCATGGGAAAGGCTTCCAACACTCACAGATGAACTAAA